>VZTT01010256.1:28842-46947 GCA_013400855.1 Buphagus erythrorhynchus | reverse complement strand
CCGGGCCGGCGAGGATGCCCGGGGCTGCTTCCTGCCGCTGCTGCCCTCGGGATGCAGGCGCGGCTCGGCGGCGGCGCCCCCTGCAGGCGGCTGGCTCATGGCGGCGGCTATCTCGGGGACGCGTCCATCACCGGCGGCGTCCTCCGCCTCCTCCGCCGCCGCCCCGACAGCTGGGGGAGGAGAACCGGAGAAGCGGTCGGGGTCGGGACGGGGTGGACGGGGAGACGGGCTTTCTGGCCACGGCGGCGGCCAGCCTGCCCGCTCCCCGCCGGCCCCCAGCCCTTGCCGGCCCCCAGCCCTGACCCGCGCCCACCTGCGGGCGGAGCGGTGCCCCGGAGCGGCCGCGGAGAATCCGGCCGAGGCCGCAACCCAGAGCCAACGGAGCTGCTCATGGAAGGGCCCGAAGCGCTCCGCTGAGGCTGAGACCAGTTTCCACTCCGCCTGCACCAGGGGCGTTTCCCCAGCCTCGATGCCGAGCCTTCCCCCGCAGAGATAAATTTCCTTCCACACACAAACTTCCCTCTCCCTTGTCCTCACCACCAGGCCTGGGTTGCTAATGCACCTATCTGCCTGCTAAAAGGCCTCGTCCCGGTGTCTATCACAGCCGAGTGGGGGAAAGCTACCGTACAAAGGGCTGCACACGTGGAAGCAACAACAGATTTCCCTTCAGCTTTGACAGCGACTCTTCCGGGGCAAGGTGACTCGGGAATCGAGGGTCATAAAGGAAAGGGGTTCTGCAATCAGCTTCTAAACACATATTTGCCACAGTTTGTTATCCAGAGGTGCTGTCAGGATTCAAGACCGATTCATGTTTGTTACCAGCTATGCAGATCAATAGGTTATATAGGACTCAGACATAATCACTCCAGCAGATTTTCAAAACAGAGGAAGCAAAGAATACACTCTCACCCAGAACAAAATGTTATGTGGCATTCTCTGAAGGATGCTCACTTAGCCTTTTGCCTCTATAATGGCACAACCAGAGTCTTCATGACCACAGTAGATTATGAAAAAGGGCTGTTAAAAGCCATATCACGCTGCTAATGTCCCCAGTATATTCTGAAAATAATGGCTATGATCCACAAACTGTTTTCACATAGCCTTTATTCAATTCTCCTTAGGGAGAAAACATGGGCAACAGCAGAAATTACAGCATTCCTAACACGGCCTGCCCATTCCCTCCTAGAACACGGCTTAACCATTCCCTGCTAGAACAGGGAATAAAGAATAAAGCACGACTGGGCAAAATCAATGTAGTGACTATACCGTGCCCTGACAATTGGTTTACTCCCTGGAACATACTAGACAATGAGGCTGTGTTTGCTCTGCTCTCACTGGCAGGAGGAGTACATCTTTTCCTCTCAAATGCACTGTCATTAATAACCTGATTTAAACCAATATTCTGGCAATTAAAGCTCAAAATTACACGATTTGGCAGACACGTCCCAAGCATTAATTAGTAAAAAGAAAGCATGGGAATGTAGAGCTATAAAACTTGTATGGCAACACTTTATGAAAGATTTGCTTTGCATTTCTATTAGCCACCACAAACAGAATTCTCACCGCACCGTTGTTTGGAGCTATAGAGGTATGAAATATAAGAAATGTAATTAAAATGAATCATCGGGAACCCTATGCTCTACCTGAATCTTTTAGGGAACTTTCACTGCAGCTAAGACATCAGACTCAACCATGACCTGCCAGAACACAACCCCTACCCTGAATGCCCCAAAATCCAAAATCGGCTACCGCCTACAGCTAAGTTGGCTGATTTTAGATATATATATATATATATTTATATACATTTTTAACTGGCACAACGAAAGCCCCGTTTGAGACCAAGTCCGAAATCTCTGTCCTCACAAAACTCCGCAGCTCGACCTTCTCCCCAGAGGCAAACCCACGTGGCGCCGGGACGCGGCGTCTCCGCAGGTTTTCCTGCGGGGAACAGCTGTTCAGGTGGAAAAAAGGCTAAATAAATGGAAGCAACAAAGGGGAGCGGTCCAGTGGCTCCATGCGCCGGCGCAGGGCTCTCCCGTGCCCGGAACTTCGGGTAGGGCATCGCCCCGGCCCTGGCCCTTTCGTCCCACCGGGCACCCGCCTCTGCCCCCCGAGAATCCGCAAACGCGGCTTAAGATTTGGGAGTGCTTCTGCCTTTTGTTCTGGTTTAAAGGAGCGGGAGGGGTTTTTGAAGGTTAATCCTCATACCTGGTGGGTTTGTTGCATCTGGATTAGGAGTAATATTTCCTTTTTGGGGAGGAAAAAAAAGAAAAAAAAAAGAAAAAAAAAGAAAAAGAGAAAAAAAGAAGAAGAAGAAGGGGAAAAAAAAAATAAAAAGGAGCTTGGATCTAAAGCATCTGCATTACTCACCACCACTTTGTCCGCTGCCCGGCTGGAGAAATGCATGCACGGAGAGCCGGGCACCGCACACGAGGTACCCGCCGCTGCCAGAGCCTCTCAGGAAAATGAAGCAATATTCATGAGCTGACCTCACTGGGCCTGGGAGATGGAAAGGGGGAGGCGGGGAGGGAAGAAAGCAGCGAAGAGAAGAGAAAGGAAAAGATTAAACGGCGAGAACCCCGCCCAGGCCTGAAGGCTGAATTACGTCCCTTCATCTATCCGCACATGGTGGAATAGGATTACAGCGCAAATGGGGAAGGAGCAGGATGCAAGCAAGGGATGGGCCCGCTTTCGCTTCCCAATGCATGCAGGCAGTGGATTATTATCAATTATTTAGCGTCCCCTTCAGGGGAGCCTGCTCGGGCCGGGCAGGGGTGCCGGGCACCCTCTGTACGGGCAGGGCTGCGGGGGCAGAGCTTTCTTTCCTTTGTTCGCCGCTCTCTCCCGCGCCCCTCCGGCAAGAGCCCGCTGCCGCCCGGAGGGGTAGAGACAAAGGCAGCCCTGTCTCTGGGCTGGTGGAGATTATTGCCTCGGGCTATTTACCCGCCTCAACACAGGGATTAACGGACCACTGACCCCTTCTTCACTCGTGTCGCGGGCAAATCTGTTTTACCTCTGTTCTATCGTGAATTTACCTTTGCTCTGAAGCACCTCCGGAGGCTCTTAAGACTTTGCGCTTGAAGTCTTTCTCAATTACAAACAAAGAGAAACACGGGAAAGGCTTGCTTGCTCTTCCCCTCCCCTCCCTCCGAGGAGGGACCCTCGCCATGTGATGGCTGTGTGTGGGAGTGTCACCTGTGTCTGTGAGCACCCAGCAAGAATAGCCTCAAGGGTAGCAGTGCTCCCTTTGGGGTCCCTCTCCCTCCTCCTGCAGCAGCTGACAGGGCCGGGGGAGCTGCTGGGCTCTGCCTCAGCCCCGGCAGTGCCTTCGAGGCGGGAGGGGCGGCGGACATTTCCCTCCAGCCGTAGGGAGACTGGGTTTCCGGGCTGGAAACTCCTCCCGAAGGATAATTAAGTGATGATTGCGTGCCCATAGGAATATCAGCATATATACACATGCACACGTCTGTATACAAACTGTATTTACACATATACACTCTGCATACATATGTACGCAAATATGTGTGCATACACATGTGCTGGCATAAAATATCCATAAATATGCATGGGTTTGTATATTGCATGTACATATATATACCTATCTCTGAGGTTCTTGTGCAGTCCTTGGGCGAGGGCAAGCTCAGGGGAGACGGGCTGCCCCCTTTCCAGCTACCCCTCTCCTGACAGCCCTCTCTACCTCTCCTGATATGCCAAGCAGGACTCAACACCTCTAAACCAGCATATCTGGCATGCAGAAAGGTACTTCCCCCATGCAGGTGCATGTCCTCCAGACTCGAGCCCTGGGACCGCATGAACGGGATATATATATATGTGATGAGCTGAGGACAATCAGAAAATAGGAAATGGAACATTAATGCTGAATCAGAAAATCACTGGGATGATGAAAAACTACTTTTAAAGTTACTAATATTTAATGATTTTTTTAGGCTTTTTGAAACTCATAAAAACCAGCTGCAATCATACTAAATAAAGAGAAAAATTGGTTGAAAACATGAGGAACGAAAATAAAAAATATTTCTGGAATTGGAGTTGAGAAAATTTCCTATGAAAGCACTAGACAGATTATGCTAGAACATCTAGGTCCTGGTCTTAGTGAATATACAGAATAGAAGTATTAAGGATATCACAACAATCTACATTTCATTTACACAATATCATTCAGAAGGACGAGCACAACAGTCCCTACTTGGACATTATTTACAATTCTTTCTGCTCACTTGATGGGTGAGTTGCCTGGATGAACTTTCTACAGAAAACAATTATGTGATGTGATGGCATCTTATATCACCTACAACAAGTTTGATCATGCTTTTGGAAAGATACAGGTTCTTATTTTCTTGTAGAAGTGTCCAAATGAAAACCAGGTCATCAGATTATCTTCATCTACATTGTCAGGCCATATAGCAAAGCTCAATCTTATGGTGGTAAAAATTACCATTTTCTCAGTGTGTTTTGGTACAGTTGACTTAATTCTCAAAATCTCCATTCTGTCTAAATATGAATTCTGACAGAGTTATAAAAATTGACATGGGCATAAAAATATTCTACTCATATAATTTACTCTTCTGGGGGAAATTGATAAAATCAACACAAGTTAAAATGTTCTTTTTCTAATATAAGATGTATTTCCACTAGGAAGTTTTCTGCCAGATCTCTGTGGGCATTTTCTATTACTAACAGATCATAATATAAAATATACAATAGTTATATCTACCCTTGAGTAAGTTCAGTATGAAGAGACCCATATATAACAATTAATACAGTAAAAATTCCACATATGAGCAGATTTTATTGTAGAGTCTCTAAAAACCTGTGGATTGACATAACACACAGAAGGAAAGGTCTTCACACAGTAAACAAGGGGCTCTCAGCTGACTATTGTCATTCAGAAATGAAACACTGACATGGTGCAGAACAGTTGTGTAAATACACTGGCTCAAATGTCAGGGAAAACAGTGGAAATGAAAGACTAGAAATTATTTAGTGAGAAGTAGAGAACAAAACAGAAAATATAGTTACTGTTCCTGCATAATTCCATGGTGTAGAGAGATTTTGATTACCGAAAGCAGTTCTCGTTCCTCATCTCAGACGAGGCATGGTGGAAAGGGGTAAGGTTCAGAGGAGGATGGCTGGGGCCTGAAGTGCCTCTGCTCAAGGAATGATGAGGTGTAGTAGGAGTCTTCAGACTGGAAGCAGGGTGACTGAGGAGAGATGTGATTCAAGTCCTTACAATCTTACCTAAGGCAGGTAAACAAGTGTAAAAGGTTCACTGTTACCCAGTCTCTTCCCACAGAAATAGTGCAGAGATGCAAATGTGAAGGAAAGGAACAAGCAGGTGATGCATTCCAAAAACCTCAAAAACAGTCCTTGTGGTTAAGCAATTCACCTCCCTGACACAGAATGTTGTGAATATAAGCATCTACATGAGTTTAAAAAGTTATTGAAGAAAGCAATGGAAGAAAAATTAGTTGGAGACAAAAAAGGGCAAACATGCTCAAAACTCATCTCTCCTCTGACTATTTTTTTGATCTGGGAGATGGTCTGGGAGAGACACAAAAACACATTAGTATGTTTTTTTTTTCATTCTCTCCTGACATCCACTACTGACCACAGTCAGACACTTATCAGTAAGATAAAAAATCTTTGATCTAGCTCTGTATGACAGTTCTTATCCTGTTAGTATCCTGCTTTTCCTCTCTCTCTTTTCCACCTTATTTTGTTTTCTTAATTTCTATTTCATTCTTCTGCCTTAGATTTATTTTCATGCAGAACATTGGCAACCCGCTGCACTCTGGTAGAGCATACCTATGACTTTTTCATTACTTATTCGCCTTCAATAGCTAGAATTGTTTTGACTCAAACTAGAGCTGTGAATACCTTGTTTTCTAGTCCCCATTATTGCTTGCTTATGTAGAGACACATTTTTGTGTTCAGCCCACAACTGCATTAAATTTTACACAGTTATGCAAGAGATGAAAGTAGAGGAAGAAAAAGGAGAGGAAGAATTTCTCCTCCAAGCAGGGTTTTAGTTTAAGTCATGTAAGTTTCTTTTCTTAAGTTAAGAAGAGAATCCCTTTACATAACACTCTAAAAGTGTGACCGAAGCACGACCTCCTAGCTTTCAGTAGAGAATACTTTAATAACAGATTTCAGAAGTGGCTTGGAGAGGATTCTTTTCCAGGAAAATGCCTGGGTGGCTGACAATTGCTGTACTTTCACCACTTGCTTACTCACCTCCTCTGCCCTCTTGGGAATATGCTGGGTTATGCTGGTGCAGAAAAAGAAGCTTCTGGAGCATGCTGTGCTAATTCATGGTACTGGCACTGCCCCAGCTGGCAGAGGCTGAAGTTTATCTCCCTGCCCAGGAGGATGTACTGGACACGACTAATTATACCCCAGGCCAGGGCCTGTTTCCTCTGTCCATAAAAAAAATGATAAATCTGAGACTTTAATTCACCAATTTCTAATATGTTGGCTAAGCACCCCAAGAGGTAATTTGAGAATAAACAATGAATACATTACGGCTTTTTTCTTATTTACTTGGAAATAGAAAAGCTTTCCAGATGTACCAAATAGCAGAATTATACAGCACCAAATCATACTTAAGAAGAAGAAACCTTGATGTTAGAAAGGAGTAATACTTGGCTGAAAAAACCAAACTAAACTCCAAATATTTTAAGTTCATACAACTCAGTAGAACAGAAATAACAGCACTAAATAATTTGTTAAAAGACACGTGGTTTGGCACACCTGTTTAGCCAGATCATTATATAAAATCATGGTGGTCTGATTGGTATTTCTCCCTCCTTTTTTCTCCTCCTCCTCCTTAACGGCTGCTTCTCAGCCAGAGACAGCTATAGAGTGGCACACTGAGGCTGCACCTTCTGTTCATCAGCAGACTCTACCTACCAAGGGGACAGGATGCCCCACCAAAGGTATAGCAATGCCATCTGCACCTTCCCTGGCAAGTCATTCCAATGGAGGAAGTAGGTCAGGTTGCTTTCTACTGCTATGTAAAAGAAGCAGCTTCAGCATCCATACCCGTAAGGGATCGCCTACACCCCAGTTTGGAAAGTCTGATTGTCATGCACTCTGTCATACCTCTCTTGGTTTAACCCTTGCATTCAAACACCTCACTGAATTCTCAGACTCACAAGATTGTGAGAAGGCACAAAAAATTTAAACTGTAATGAAAATTAGAGACATCTTTTGTTCCACCAATGGAGAATAAAACTAGGTGAAATTAGGTCTGTTGCTTTTAATAACTAAATTCTTTTAAAATAAAGGCTGAGTTCTAATTTTGCTATCACACATTTTGTTCACCCTTTCCAAAGGCTTCAGGAAGTTTCATAATCCTGGTTTTTATTTCTACAGCAATCAATTGTACTTATTGTTCAGAGATAATGACAGAACTGAACATGCCCTGAAACAGACCAGTTCCACTCAATCATTTCTAATGATAAAAAAATTTCTGTCAGTCTCTCTTGATCTCTTCTGGAATTGCTATACGTTGTGTTACTAGAATGATTTAAAAAAAAAAAGTATCAATTTTGAATTTAACACACTGAAAAAGGTCTATGTATTGCTGTGTTTGCTGCCATTCTACTTTCTTATACTCTCTTCAGAGGATAAGATTACAGCAAACTTGTATAAATGCTATCATGCATGCATATATCTGAATAGACTATATATTGCATTAGTATCTAAACCTCATTGATTATTTAATGAGGTTAATGGAAGAAGAACAGTAGAGAAAATGTTATAGCTAAGACTGTGGGAATGAAAGCCAAAATACGAAGTTCCTCCAGATTAATCAGTCTTGTATCCTGTCTCATTGTATTTTATATAGCATGCTCAGTGGCTGATGAAGGTAAACAATATTCTTTTGGACACTGGCACAGTACTGGTATGTTCAAACAGCTTTTCCAGGAAGAGATTTTAAATATAAAGTATTTTTGTTGCAGATGATCATTTGCAGGTGATCTCAGAGTTAAAATGGGAGGTCTTAAAAGAAATTAGTCAGAATAGGCTGTATTCTGCTGTCTACCTGCTTCTTCCTGGCAGGGAGAATGTGCCACAACCTCTGCATCACTCCAAGAGGTGGCCCACAACCAGCAGGAAGGTCTTATTGTCTGTCTTAGTCTTTAAAGTCCTCATAGTGTCTTTCTTGAGCAGACTGCAGAGCTTCTTACCCCATGGTGTTCCACCACAGCTTAAAGCAAGTGCAAACAGTGGTTCTAGCATCCTAGGGGGTTTGCAGACTTCTTCCTCTGTGCCTAAAGAGAGTTTGGGAGAAGCAGGGCCATCCTAGTCTCATGCATCTGGTGACTGACAAAATGCAGTACTTTTCAGGGGTCTCCACAGCAGGTGATTTTTCTTCATCTATTTGTAGGCACTAGAATGCCTAATTCCCTTTGAATGCTAGGGGACTTAGGTCCTTATCTTGGAAAGGCAGGGAAGACGTGAGGAAACAGTCTGCATTTTGTTAGCTGAGAGGCTTGAGAGTGTTTTATGTTTTATTTATTCCTCATTTAATGTTAATTAAATTTTTATTTCCTCCCTGTTAATTTGGTATGCTTGTTTTGATAACTTATGGATGTGTATAATTGCTTAGACTGGGACAGTGTCTTCCTTCTCTGACTTCCAGGTGGCATCACATTACCATATACATAAGCTTCCAGATGAAAATTCCACCTAGATTTTCCAAGATCTGATGTTAGATAATTAATTGCTTTTCCACCTGTGATACCTCCTGAATTATTCCCTGCCTTTTTGTCCTCTTCTTATGGAAAATCTCTCTTTTTATTTTGTCTTTTGTTTCTCTGTTATTATTTCACTATAACCTGCATTTTAGGATCAGTGGATTTTTGTACATATCATTTGTGAGCTTAATGCAGTTTTCAGAGATAACTCTTGGACTAGGAACTTTTGTAAATGCTGTCAAATTTATCTCTGTTCCTTTTTTCTCCTAAACACCTGAGAGACCTCAACATAAGTAATTCTGAAAATAAGTTTCTTTCATTTCTATGTCACAATGGATTTTGTGTATGATGACTGGACATTTTATTTGTTAATTCACACTTACAAATCCTATTAAAAAATCACTGTATTTGGGCCAGCTGCAAATTAATAAATCAACAGTGAATGCGATCCTTTGTTCTACAATTTTCTGGGCTTTTTATCAGGCCTGTTATGCTGTTATCTACATCCTGGATCAAATCCAAGCTTCTTACATAATGCCTTAGTACTTTTAGAGAAATTAGAGGACTCTGGCACACATCAAAACAATAAAAATCAGGATATCAGGTTTTCCAGCTGGTGCATGTGCACAGAAAAAGCTCTGTAGGTGTACTGAGAAGTACACATGACAGATTTGTTGCAAGGCTTTTAACTCACAGACCAGATTTGATTCTGATTCAAAGAACAAGTGAGAAAATTATTTTCTCCAAATCTGCTGCCTCGTGTACGCTGACATTGCTTTAGACGGTTTTAAATGACAGAGAGTGAGGATGAGCTCCCTGCGGGCTGCGGGAGAGCCGCTCGCCCGCTGTGCCAGTGAGGCCAGAGTCCCAGTTTCTATGGCGACCTTACCTGCTGTCACCCCACCAAGCAGCCCCTCCGCAATTCCATGGAGCCGGCGCAGGGGAGGGAGAGGACGGGGAGGCAAGGAAGGAGCGTGTCCAAGGAGGAGCCTGGGAAATCTGTATTGGTGTGTTGTAGTGTCAGAGTGTCAGGGAGTGGACAGAGGCAATCCCTGCAGGGCAATATCCAGGGAGATGCTGCGCTCCTCCACCCTAACCCCTCCTGCACTCCTTGCATCTCACAGAAAGCACGGCAAAGTGGTGATGGCCTGATCTTGTTTGGAGTCCCTGTGGAGACATGTTTTTCAGCACAACACATCTACTCTAGTGTAATTCTACTATGAGCAAAACAACAATCAAGCTTTGTGGGGTAAGGACAGTCCCAGTGACACTGGAGTCCTGCAACAAGGCTCTGGGTCACATTGCCATAGCAATATGTAAACCCTGGACAGCTGATGCTGCTGTCCACAGGGAATCAGGATGCTGCAGGATAGATCTGGGATAATCCTTTATTGATCTGAGGTGCAAGAGACCATAACTGAAGCATAATTGACCCTTAATATTAAGGCAATGCATTGTGTTGAAAAGGGTGCTGCAAAGTGTTTCTGTTCCCTCTGTTCTCAGTCTGAATGTGAGATTAACTTGGTATCTATCCCAGCAAAGTCAGCAGGAAATCCAAGTGTTTCTGTTTGGCCGAGTTAACCAGTTATTAATGAGATATATATACAGAAGAGGATGCCCTCCAGGTTTCATTCATTATTGAGAGAGGAAGTCCAAGGAAGGCACATAAACTTATCCTGTTGTATAGTGATACTTACTCAAAAGAGCTGTGATCCACTCTTTCCAAACCCACCCTCTTTTCCTACAATCCAATCTTTCTTGTGATTGTAGAAGAGGCATGTACAGGAAGCAACAAATCCTCATTATACAGAAATATTCCTTTTAATATTCTGGGTCTAAATCTTGGCTCCATTAAGGCCAATAGCTAATATCATATTGTTGTCAAAATGACCACCCCCAAAGTTAGGATTCTTTGGACATATTGCCCTTTGTCTCCTCTAAGCTGGCACAGGATTCTTCATACTGTTTTAAGTACTGACAGATTTAATTTAGAAGCTTTACTTAACCAACTGCTATAAAGTAAACATATATTTTCAAACTGATTGTTTCTGCCATGATTAGAAAAAAACAGTGTTCTGTTCACTTGAAATACTTTATATAACCTGAGAACTTCTGTGAATCATGATAATGAATTTAGTAATGAATCTTATTAAAACATCAATTGTCTTTGCACATATAAAATTTTTGTATGACTTAAAAAATATAAGGAAAATAAAAATCATTTAATGCAGCAAAGTAAATGTTCCCAGTTTTATAGTGAAGTTTTTCCTTCCAGTGGAAATCTGTAGTTACTGGAAAGGAAGGCTCTCTATTCTGAGCTGGAGCTGTAGATGCTCAGGCACAGAGCCAAGCAGTGCATTCCATCTCCTGTTTGATGATGGCCATGTACCTTATGACTTCCAGTTACAATCCTCCAAAGTCATGATAACATTTGCTGCCATGTCGTCATCTCCTACCCTACGGATCTAGCTCTGGAATGAGATATGAGTAACAGACTAAGTCAGGGAAGTTAAGTGCTTTTTCTCAAAGATGGTTAATTTTATTTTAAGGAAAAAATCCTGAAACATTTTTACCCACTTTTAATTTGCATGCCCTTTCCATTAATCCATCATAATTTTAAAGATGCTTAACTGGGTTGAAGCAAAATATCATCTTCTATTTTGTTTACCGTACTTTTAATTGCTTGAATAGCAGAAATTCTAGTTCTGAAGGTTTCACTACCATTAAAGCCCACAAAAAGACACATGAGAGAACTTTCCTTGAGCCTGCTTTAAAGAATAAATGTCTTCTTCAATGACTGCTTTGGTGACACTCTCTCTCATTGCAGGATGTTTAGTGAGCCATTGGGAGTCTGTGTGCATCTTGTAATTACTATCAAAGCTTTGGCAAAGGGTCAAACTACTTTTTCAAGCAGTTTTAAAGTGTAACTCAAGCCCATGTGCTCTCATCAACTGACCTTTCAAATAGCCTGATTCAAGCCATTGAGATAAAGGTGACCTGCACCACTGATGAGAAATGAGCAGGACACAGAGTTATTTCCCTGGCTGCCTGGTGAGCACATTAGTGCATGGGCACTGCCCCCTGACCAAGGAGTTTGGGAAACTGCATAGATCAAAACTTCCCTGGGCTGAGAGCAACTGCTAGCCCACTTCCCAGAGAGCGACATTTGAGATTCTCCCCTTCAATATTTCTGCAAATTTGAAAGACTCACCATGGACAGGGACATTGTTTGTATCTGTAACTACATGCACCCTGAGACATGGATTCACCACTCAGTGTTTGAACTGTGTCGTAAGGACTGCACACATACAAGGGTCACTGAAACCAGGGGAGCTGTTTCTTACAGGAAAGAAAGAAGCTAGAACAGCTTTAAAGTATTTTCTCTGAGCCAAAGCCTTTTTTTGTACACTACCACATTACCTGGTAGCACAAGTTTCATCTGGACCAAAACTAAGCAAACTTAGTCCAAGTAGAGCATGTGATGTTTATGCCAGTTTAAGGAATTATCCTGACTGCAGCAAAAGAGTTGATACCTGGTCCAGTATAAAAAAGTGCTGGGCAAAGGTTTTTTTGCCAATTTTTTTTTTGGCAAAGCATTTGGAAAGCATTGTTGCTATTATGTGTTTGTTTAAAATCATTCTGTAGCACATTGCCACAATGTCTGACACAAGGGGCCTTAAAATCAGATGTACCCTCTCTTTGCATCTGTCATCTGAGATGCACTCAACTGACTGGGAGAGAAACTGGTATTCTACCAGTTACTCAGTAAGAATGTGTTCCTAGAGACATTGATGCAGAATCAGGTACTGGAAAAGACTGTAGGATATGATAGCTGGTAATTTCATGTCTGACACATAGTTATCAAGTTTCAAGAGAAAATGCTGCAGTTTTCAAGCTAGCTACATATTTTGCTTCAAGATAACTGCAGAAAAGCTAATAAGCATAATTTAGATTAGTTGAGGTGACCACAAGAAGAAATGGTAGCCCTAAGCCCCCAAACCATAAGGTTCCTTAGTCCTGACTGGATACACTGATTTTTTATTTCAGTAATACAATTTGGCGTATGTGCATACTTGCCAGCATATTAAAAACATGTTCTAGTCCAGTCTTCTGATTTTATATAATTTTTATTTCAGTTACATGTGAAAGTGATCGGGAGATTGAAAAGTTATATAGCATCATCTAGTGTTCATATACAAATCTACAGGAGCCTGCAGTTTCACCACCCTCACTCATTTAGATTAACTGGCATGGGTGCTGGCTCTAGAGGAAAATGTGAGATAAATTCTTTATTTCCAGCTGTTGGCCTGTGGACTCTAAGAAAGGAAAAGAAAGAAAAGAAAGGAAAAAAAAGAGCTGTGCTATACCCATGCTGTTGGCATTCACAGGAGTGGGACAAGAATATTAAGTATTTTCTTGCAAGTATTTTTGCAGATAAGGCTAACCCAAAGAATTTTGATTTATGATTATAGTATAAGGATGGTAAAAAGCCCAGGATCAGAGCCTGCTGTACTCACTCTGATTTGAAAAAATAAATTAAAATGCTTTATTTTTAAGTACTTGTTCAAGAAAGAGAGAACAAGAACAGGAATCCAAGTCTTCTGTCTCCAAAGCTACACATTTTAAATTAAATTACTTAGAAGGAAATGCAGTAGAAATCCAGGAGGACATCACAGAGTTCAGAAACCTCCTTCTCTAAAGCATGTCTGCTTATGCTCACTTTTCTGGAGGGGGGTTGTCTTCTTCTTAAATGCTTAAGATTTCAAAATTTTAAGATTGGTTTTTCTTAACTGTGTACCGTGTTTTTATGTGTAGAATAGCCAGCAGAGAGGTCTGTGCTAATGCAAAAAGAAAGAAAAAAAAAAAAAAAGAAGGAAAAACGTACCTCTGGTCTTTCATTTAAATCTAGGCCACAGCGTAAGACTTTCTTGTATCTGTGTCAATGACACTCTTAAGCATCCCCAACAGGTCTCATCACTCTGGAAAAGGCAACCTTTGCTTTTAGGGAGCACAGCAGCTCCCTTCACCACCCAAACAGCAGAAAAAATGCAGACCATATCTCTCCAGGACGGTTTCCCATGCCCTGCCATCCCCTGTAAGCAAGCATTGTACTGTGGCTCCCTGCAAAGACCACAGAGCATGATCCAAGCTCTAGTGCAGGCAGGGAGGAGACAAAGACAGGTTAGACTGGAAAACAACACAGGAGCAGCACAGCCAGCTGGATGGGAGGCTGAGGGAGGAATATCTTTTTACCAAAAAAAACTATTCCTGTCTTCTTGATGAGAATTAAATGGGACAATTAAGTATGACTCAAGATGAGTAAGGTCATGTCACACACTCATTTGAGGAAATGGCATTTCAGAACAGGCCAGGAATATTTGGGAAGCTGGACATTTTTTCTAGTGAAATCAGGGAGTCCTCAGAGGTTCTTGTTTGATAGGAACACCTGGGGGATAAATTAATTCCTTTCAAACCTATTTAAACTAAACACGTGTTTCACCTGTGTCCTTTTGATAATCCAAGGCCTAATCTTTTGATGACTTGAGACAATGGAATAGAAATTCCCATCCTGCAATAGCTGCCCAGCTGTGTTCCTAGGGATTTTTTGTGGTCCCAAACTTGGTGGCCTTTGTGGAGCTTAGTCATATTTATGTTTGCTGTATAATATCACCAGATGGCTGTCAGGTACAGGAAATGAATTTCACATGAATCTTAATGCATTGAACACTTGCATTATGGAGTTGATATTGATATGTATGAAATCATGTCATGTGAGAAATCTCAGGAGCAGAGTTCTCAGGAGCACCCAGGTACTGGAGTTTGGAGTGTGCTCTAAAACAAAGTAAAATTAAGGGAAAGAAAAGCATGAAAAACTGAGCAATGCAAATATTTACCATGTTTTCCAGAAAAAAATATTCTGTTTGAAAAAGTGTTTGTTTTCTGCCATCTCTCAACTTGGTGACATGACATCTCTCCATATACTATCCTTAGGTCTCATTTCAATGCTAGCTTTGTTGTGCAAGCATCTGTGAATACCCAGTCATTTCTATATTTTAGTACCTATCCAGGAATATGTTCACTCCTTACACACCTTTTCTGGGTTTATAGTACCATAATTACATTTTAAAAATGACTGATTTGATTTAGGAATTATATGTTGAATATACATCTTAGTTTAATCAAAGAGGTTTGGAATTTGTGTTTTTGTGAGTTATTCAGACTTCTCTAAACGATACTGAAATCTGTTTTTCTTGAAAATCACCCTTATTTCCTCTCTCATTGCAAATGAACAGCAGAACCAAAATAGCATTGTATACCAACACAGAATATCAATTAGAAAAAACAAGAGTGTTATTCTTTCCCATGACAGAAGCAAAATTGAGCAATAAATGTGAGTCTTATTTATACCTCATGTTTTATTTTACATTTCTTTCCAGTTGTTTTGTACTAAAATTTATTTTTCCTGCTTACACAATGAAGACTAATCTATTTCTTTGAGAACTATTTTTGTTAGCTCTCCTTTCCTTTCTTGCAGGAAAGCTTCTCCCCTCCCCCTTCCTTTTATTTTTCAGTTTAAGGAAAATGGCTGCAGCTGGAAGAAGATGGTTGATAGTCTTCTCAAAATTTTCTCTGCAGTCTCTGAGTTTCAAGAGCTGATTTTAATTCCTGAATTAGTTGTTTACTCCTAAACGAAAAAAAAAAAAGCTGTTTTGGTCCAAGTTTCTAATTGATGCACTCATTTTGCATATTTCACATCAGTAAATCTGGGCACTAGCATCTCGCCACAGATTTACTGCTTTGGATATTTGTATCTTTCTTTTAATGAATCCTTTCCATTATGCTGATTTTTTTCTAATTAGTTATTCTCATTTTCATCTAACTAAAATGTCACACTAAAATTATAAGTGAAGATTCAGTTTATTTGTCTTATAAATAAATGCATAATTAATGACAGATTGAAAAATAAACTCAACTCACAACATGATTCTAGTAAATTTTGCTGCAGTTTACTCTTTCCCTGATGATATGCAAACAAACAGCCAAAAGATTTCCTTGGCTTCATAAGCAGTCTCAGGGCTGTATTTGACAACAATTCCTAAGAAAAAATAGACATATTATATTAAACATTTACTATCATCTTCCTCCATTAAACAAATGTTTACAACTCAGATGTTCTCAGGAATATCACTCTATTTTGGCTATATCAACTTAGTATGTGTTTCAGTCAATAGAGCTTTTGTATAGTCTGACTCGATGGCATGAATTACATCACATTGTGAAAAAAAGGCTGAAGTATTTTATGGTAGGTGTTGAAGAGGTGATGCTGAAGACCATGCTGTAGGTGCTAAATTCAACAGATATCTGACTCCTTGATCAGCTTCATCTTCAAGATGAAGATTTAAAAAAGCAGTGAAGGTTATGGTATAATCTGAACTAACCTCTAAGCTAAATATACCAACATAATACCATTATAGAAATGAAAATTATAGATTAATTCAAATTTTCCTGGTTTGGGTCTGATAAATGTTCTTTTTTACTAGCTGGNAGATAGATAGATAGATAGATAGATAGATTTATAGATACACATCTTAACATTGGCCCTGCAAGCAAGCCTGTTCAGGAAATTTGAGTATGGTCTTGAGTCCTCTGGAGCACTGTGATCTGGAAAGTACACCTAGGACACCACCAGGTAACCATTACACATCTTGTGTCTAGCTTGCTCCTCAATCCATATTTTTACCTTGGTAGTAATTAATCTTCTTTTACTATTATGAACTGGAGCTCTGGGAATGTTGGATTTGCCTTTGTAGCCATTTGTCCAGCCAGACTTCCACCCAGCCAGCCTCATGGAAAGAATACTGCTTTGTCTGGGAAAGAAAAACTGCAAATGGTAAAATCCCACCACAGATATGAATCTGGTATTTCTCTGTGTGCTGATTAATCACAATTTATATTCTGAATTGTCAGGATCTTCAGCACAGGTTACACTTTTTGGTGAGGCAAGATCAGCAGGGAACATAGGAAGGCTTTTGCAGAGGGGAGAATGGAATTAACAGGCGACACGAGAACAATGTTTTCCAAAGAAGGAGAAATGTTAGCTTCAAGGATGTAGGAAGGAGCCAGGATATGGTGATGCAGCACCTCCTGCTAGATCCACTACACACACAGTATAATTTCCCCTCAGATGCCTGATGCTCCTACCACAACTTGTCTTGCTGCATTAGTGGCTGGGTGCACTCGTGACCACAGGGTTTGGCTGATGACCTTTACTCACAACAATGCCAGTAGCAGTTTATAAACCCTTTTATAGCCATGTTAAGGGACTTTCCTGGAGGATACTGAAGCCAGAGAGATCCTCCCTGACAAATACTAGAGGCTTGTGACAAGAAGAAATAGAAAGTCTGTTCTAGACAGTAGCTGCAGACAATAACAACAGAGTAAGAAACCTAACTATATTCACTGCTTTAAACTTATTCAGTGCTTTAAAGTTATTCAGTGAAATATGTGAAGAATACTTTTAACTGCAGTGTAGCTGTTTTTCCCTGAAACAGACCACAGTTAAGGAGCACCCATAATTACTGGTGGAAGTGTCAGGTCATGAAAATAGGTGCCATGTGATAGGGAGGCTCATACCAATATCCCATCTAAATGAAAACTCATTATTCTGAGGACTGTTACCCTAGAATGAAGTGGGTGAACCCTTCCTTTCAGTGCTATTTTATGTGGCTGGAGGATAATGACATCCTCAGTTTACCTAAAGGTTTCTCACCTGCAAAACTCTGTGTCAGCTCTGAATTAATTCCACTGGGAATACTGATGTCCTTTTCTTACTGGCTTTCCAGCTCCTTCCTCAGTGTATCTAGTCAGGACTAAGGAACCTTATGGTTTGGGGGCTTAGGGCTACCATTTCTTCTTGTGGTCACCTCAACTAATCTAAATTATGCTTATTAGCTTTTCTGCAGTTATCTTGAAGCAAAATATGTAGCTAGCTTGAAAACTGCAGCATTTTCTCTTGAAACTTGATAACTATGTGTCAGACATGAAATTACCAGCTATCATATCCTACAGTCTTTTCCAGTACCTGATTCTGCATCAATGTCTCTAGGAACACATTCTTACTGAGTAACTGGTAGGGTACTTGCTAACAGAGTGGTGAACAGTGGTGTTGCCATTACTAATAGTCTTCCTTAATCTCCTCCTTGCTTAAAATGTTGACATCCCTGGAGGGGTGCTATGACTCAACACCAACACCAATGTTGTCATGTCCAATTGACATCACTTGTACCCTCCCCTCTCCCCCCACGGGACAGCCAAACTGACTGGACTTGATTCCAAATTGGAAACACCAGCTCAGATATTTCTCCAAGGAAAACTGTTGTCC
>VZTT01010256.1:5508-20952 GCA_013400855.1 Buphagus erythrorhynchus | reverse complement strand
ATCTCAAAATATTTCTTCTCCTTGGACTTCTCTACTACATTATAATTTCAATATAATTATATTGAAATTACATAGTGAATCTTTAACTTCATTTCTACAAAGGGGACACAATTAAGAGGAGAACCTTAAATCCTCCTTTCAAGAGAGGAATATCAAATAGCCCTATGGTGCCAAATCTTGTCCCCAGTGAGAACTGAGCTTCAGTTTTCTACATCCTGGATCTGACTGCTCCAACTTATGGATCAGACCAAAGAAAGTCATCATGATAAAATAAATCTAAACAGATAAACTGAGGTAATAGACAAGCAATTTTCAATGAGTGAAATATTTTTTAAAAGCAAAATTATTATTTATTACTATAGTAAAATATCACATTTTCCTTTCTCATAGATCTAGGATACATAGAAGAGGGGTTTTTAATGGCAACAATACCTGTGGAATACCCCTTAGTCTTTCTATATCTAGTTCGCAATTAATATTTGAGAGACTTTTCTTGTTCTGTCCATGACAGCCTACAAAGTTCTAACTTTTTTCCGTTAGCTTTTTTTTCCTTTCCTTCAAAGTAAAGCACAGTGTAAGCTCATACAAGGCTCTTAAAGGACAATGCATAAATGAACATTACAAATCATATCTAAATCAAAATGAGTGTCATCATTATTGCATTTCAGCACATATATTCCACTGCTGAACACAGTTGTATTCGTGGCAATTTGAAACAGTTGCATTTGGTGTGGGAGAGAGTTAATTTTCTTATGTGGGAATTTTTCATTCACTTGTGATTAACACCTCCTAACTTTTAATTATTGTTACAGGTATGAATTACTATCTGGCTATTATACCCTTTCTGGGGGCAGTGGAGGCTGGCCTCTTTGGGGAGCTGCCGTATGAGATAGAAATATTGCCACCAGAGGAACAAAAAGATGATTTCTGTTACAGCGTTAAAGACTGCTGGTCTCGCATGCCCAAGCTCATGGATGACTGGAAGGCCTTTTTTGAAGTAAATAATTTTTAAGAAAAGATTTTTAGAAATTATACCAAAATATTAGATTTAAAATCTATTGTTACTGTCATTTTTAAGATTCAGAGAGCTTAGTTTGTTTTCTATAGCAGCTTCATATAAAAACAAGCAGAAAAAATGGAAAGTATAACAGATAGTAGGTCAGAGATAAGTAGAACAGGATTTTTACAAGTTATGGAATTTTTTTCTTCCTTTGAGACAGTTCTGTATTTTGACCTCTGTTACAAGACACTGGTTTTTATTCAATTATATTTGTATTCTTCCAATACTGCTTATGTTAGCAATGCAAAATAAGCCTATGTGATGGAACACTGCCCTTAAGAAGTGACCTTTGTGTTGTTTTATAGGGTTCATTTATTTCTCTAAACATCTAAAAACTTGAAAATGCTGAAACATCATTCAGAATGACACCTATTTATGCAAGTAGATATTCTCCTTCCTCCTCACTCAGCTGTTCTCTAAATCCCAAAGACGACAATATTTCTTACTCCATAGATTTAATAGCTATTTTTTATAGCTAGACTATTGCAGTCAACATTTTTTATTCGTAGTGAAATGATTGATAATGATCAGAAATGTTAAACTGTAAGTTCTTCTTGTGAGTGAAGGTAGACGGTTTAAGAGTAAGACTGGATTTGTCTTCATAAGATCATTTTTCCCATGCATCATATTTCAGAAGTTATTGTAAAATATCTACTTCTCAAATAACCATAATGATAACAAGGATGATTTTCTTACTTTTCTAAAAAATCTTCAGAAAGTTGTGGTCAAAAGAGTACAGACAAGTTTTCAAGGAGTCGCCTATTTCAGTACTGAATTTTCCATGGCACTCAGATATAAAAGTCCACTGAATTTTTGTAACCAAATACTCAAATTATGTGGATAAAACCCTTGCAATGTTGAAGTCGAAGAACAGCAACTACCATTAACTATTCCAACGCAATCTCCTTTATCTGTCAAGCTCATTATTTTGTGAAGTATGTGCTTATATAAAAAAATAATAATCGGGTTTAAACCTCCCCTCTCATTCTCTGTCCTTTTTGCTCCCCATTGTTACAGTATCTGTTATCTACAGAACACAAAGCTGTGAGCTCTGCCAGCTTCTCCTCCTTCAAACTGGATGATGCCCTTGGCCTCATGTGGAAGGCACACACCACCTCCATTGCCTACGCACTCCCCAAATTCCAGGACAGGTAAGGGGAATAGATCAGTACCCATGGAGGATCTTTCCACCTCCATGCCTCTTTGGAAGGATGCTATCCTAACAAAGTCTGCATGAGCTTTTGTACCTTAGGCATCTACTCTTTAGGCATCTACTCTTTTAGGCATCTGCTCTTCCTTCCGCTCTCTCAGAATGTGGGATGACCCGTGAGAGATGGCTGCCCAAATTGTGATGACCAGTCAGGCTCTGGGCTTAAAATGAGATGCTGGTTCTCCTCTGGGAGCCAGGGTCTGACTCAGGAGCTGTATTTAATCTGGGCACAGGCAGGGTTGCCAGGAGAAATTAGGTATAAAGTACTTAAGGAGGTTGTAAGTCCCTGTGACACTGAGGCCACTCAGGATTTTATACCGAACAAAAACATTTGGGAAAATTTATCAACTAGTGTGTTCTACAGCAGAGTTCAGTTATCTGCCAATTTTTTATTTTCTTCTCTTTCAGCTTAAAATATCTCTCTGGTCCAGAAGCAAATTTTGGTGAAGACTGGGCTAATGCTGTAGATTTCATTGCTGCCACACACTTCTCTACAGACTTACTGACCACAAACAACTTCCAGGCTTTCCTGCCCCAGAGGATGCTTGTTGAAGGGGATGTCATCACATTCATTAGTGACTTCAGTCCAGAGCAAAATAGGGTCCTGGTGACACTGAGAGCTCTTCACGGAGCCAATAAATTAACAGGTATGAGCCTGACCTACAGATGTTTGTTGTCCGTAGATATTTAATAACTTGTTCTCTCTACATACCTTTCTCCATATGAATACAGTGAATGTTTGATATAAAGTAGTATGAGCATATCTTAGAGATTAACAGTAAAACAGTTAAAAATACAACCATAAGCAAACAACATACCAGACAGCAAATGCTGGTGGAATAACAGTGACAATATGAGGCATTTCAGCGAGAAAAAAAGCATTTTGGGAGCAGATGATCTTACTCTTTCTTTTCCCAGTTTTCACAGGCACTTTAAAAAGAGAGATTGTTTTTGTGTTTTGAATCTGAAACCATTAAAGTTGTAAATTAAATTATTAGACCAGTTGAACAAAAAAATAAAAAAAAAAAAAAAAAAAAAAAAGGGCAAATTATCATGAGCAACAGTTTTTGTGTCCACAAGTGTTCTGGTTTCAGTTTTGGTTTTATCTGAGTCTTTGACTTAACAGAGATCTGCACAACAAAACTGTATCCTTAGACAATGCTGGCTTCATCGTATTCACCAAAATAAGTCTTGCATCACCATCCAGTGGTGGAACACAGAATTACACTCTCCTGACGATTCAGTTCTTTCATAGATACTGCTGGGTCGACTATTGTAGTTTGACCTTTATGAAGCAGTTATTTTGAATCTTTAAATGAAAATAGAATGTAAAAATACTGAAAAATTAGTATACCTGGCTATGGCATTTGTGATGCTCTTCTTCCATCTGTACATTTCTCTGAAAATTCTCTCACCATTTGTATTGAAAGCTGAAAATGATGTGAAATAAAGCTCTTCAGTGCTACAAAAGAGCATACTCCCATCACAGAGTGCTTCCCTCACATTTTCACATAGTATTATTCTTTGGAATTTGAATAAGGGTGAACCATTCTATCTCCTGCCTGGCAGTCTATGACACAGTTCAGGGTTTCTTGACATACCTTCAGGAAGGGAGAGGAGCACAGCAAAGAGAAGCATGACCAGAAGGAAGGAAGGAGGGAGGAGAGCACCAGGGCAGCACATCAGGTGAGGACTGCGCTGCAGGGAGAGAGCAAAGGATGTATGGATGTTGAACACTGTAAATGGAAGGAAAGAGAGAGATTAAGTTTCATGCAGGTGCAGCCATGATGAATTCCATAGCTGAAATCCCTTGCTTTGCAGGGGAAAGATTTCCCTGACTTTGCTCTAAGGGATGAGCTTTGAATTCAGCTGAGAATTAAATGCCAGCTAATTCAGCCTGGTAACTGGTTTGCAGATCAGAAAAAGGAGCTTTAAAATAAATTTGACTGTGTCTAAATCCACAGCCCCAGCAGGGACCTGAAAGACCCTACCTTAGTGCTACAAAACACAGGTGAAAAAACATACTGTTTTTGTAGGTGCTTTTAAATACATCCTGTGAGATACAGGGTTCTCTACTGCAAACTTCAGTAGCAGATAGAGGGTCTTATTGCCTCCTAGGACCCTGTCCAACCCAGAGTGAGACTTGATTTCTTCATTCAGAATTTGATTACTCTTAATTTTTGTTTAGTTGCCCCTGCTAGTCCAGCAGGAACTGTATTGAGGGAGTGTTGTGCTGCTTCTAAAGCTTTTCTACTCATGGACTGTCCGATCAACTTTTTATGCTCTACCCCTCACTGATACCCAAAGGCAGAACAGGAGAATAAATTCTTCTTAGTTTTCACTGGGGCTTTTTACCCTCCAATTTCCCCTCTATCCACTCTAAAGATGAGCACTGAGTGGAGTGAGGAGTAAGCAGAGACTGTCCTGCAAACTGGAGCTAATGCTAGGCTGGGCTGGCCATGCGCGCTTCATAGAGAGCCAGGGCTCATCACCTGGACAAAAGTATTAGGATCATTTGCTTCTCTAGCTTGAGGACTTAGCTGGCAGGAAGTGAACACTCTGTTTTAGACTGAAAAGGAAGACAGGCCTTATTATAACTCCCAGGCTACTGGTCCATAAAGCACGAAGCTGCGTGCCGGAGCAGACAAGGACCTTCCCATAAATCTTCCGTCATTTCCACCCGCAACACTGGTGACCAGGGAACAAACCCTGTTGCCTGTCAATACAAAGGATCCCGAGCTGCATGAATGGTCCGCGTCTCCCGGCACATCTGTAGGCAGTTACCAGCCCCTGGGCCAGCTCCAGCCTTGCCTCCATTTCACTGTCCCCAGGAGTGCCGAGTGCTTGTCGCCAGACGCGCTCGGTCCCTGCTGTGCCGTGAGCGCCGTGTGCTCCGTGCTAATTTGGCAATGTCGTGTTTCTTTCCAAGGGGGATTGCTGCTGAAGCTCTGGCAAAAGGCTATGTCCACCGAAGAAGGAAGAAAAAGGGGCCGAAAACTGATTGAAAGCGTGACTTCGAGCCAAGAGCTCGAACTTCTTGACCTAGAAGGAATTTAGATTTGGAAGGAGATGATTTGAAAGTTCCCAGTTCATTGAGAAAGAGTGCTTCCAACGGGGAATGATTTAATCTTTTAGCAGACATTTTTGCTTTATTTGCTTTATTTTGGCAGACATGTGTCTGGTAATCTGGCCTTGGTAATTTCTTACAGTAGGATTTCCTGAGTATCCATGTGTGTCTCTCTCTCATATAGAATCAATACTTTTAGCCTTAATTTTCCTAATTATCTCATTTGTTTAACTCAATTTGTTTCCTTATAAATAAAAAGCCTCATGGAAAAACATTTCTTTGCTACTTTTATATTACTTTATAAATAATGTATCATAATTGGAGACAAAAGTAAAAGCAGACTAAATATATTCTGCTTCAGACTGGGGTTTTTTTCCCTGTAGGCAGGGATTTCACTAGATATGTAATTACTCAGGTCCTTGGTGGTCTAACAGACAATCATGAGAAACTTTTCTTTGAAGTTCTGGTCCAAAAGCAATGCCTTGACTGTTTCCCACCAAACCTGTTATTACACAGAGCAGCTGCAATCAAACTGGAAGCTTTCAGGCTTTTCAGATTAAATACTTGAGTACAGACAGATTCCCTTGCTATGCTGCTTTGCAGCAAGTAAATGCCTCACATGGTAGAGCAGAGCCAGTCCTGAAACAATTTACTCTGTACCAGCTTTTACATGACGGCAGAGATTTCTTGTATTTGATTCACTTCACTTCAAGAAAACTTTGATCTATATATCAATTTATGTGATAAGATAACATAACCTATATAACCACAGGTTGCTTTTCCATTCCTCGTGTCTAATCCACTTGTTGCAGTGTATCACATGTTGAATTTGATTACTGAGGAAGAGATGTATTTGCAATGTTTGTACTCCCAGTGCCTGGAACACTCAGAGCCAAATATCGATCCCACACTTACCTTCGGGGTGATAGCACACATTTGGAATCAGTTATAACTTGAAAACAAGGTTGTGGGGAGGTGGGTCAGGGGTCCTGCATGCAGACAGGGCTTGAAGTTTCTTGGGAAAAAAGGAAATGAATGAAAGATATCTTTGCCCGCAGCAGTGGGCTTGGAACTAGATGACCTTTAAGGTCCCTTCCAATCCAAACTCTTCTGCAATTCCACGAAAATTCTTTCTTTCCATTCAATTTTCCTGGTTTGATTTGTTCTTTTTTCCCAAACTTGCATGATATTTGCACTGTAAATTAAGAAATAATTATCATCACATTGAGCACTTAAACACCATTCTGTCCTTTAATGTCCCAAGACAAAGATGTTAATTATTCATTGTCATTTAATGGATAAACTCTTAATGTACCATCATTAGCTAGCAATTTTCAAAGGAAATACATTAATGAGGTATAAGAAAATGTGGGAGTTTTTACCTTAATTACCTGGTTCATAGATCACAGTAATTAGATTCCAGCAGACTTTAGATATCCAAAAGTAATCACCACAGCTGTCAGCTGCTAAAATATTAAATTAGTTGTGCTCTAGAAAAGTTTGAATTTTTTTTTTACTTTTCCTGTGGTTAACTTAGATTCAACTTAAGGTGCGCTTTGAGAAAACAAGAGGAGCCATTAATACAAACTTATAAACTACAAACTGCTGCACTTGAGAGAGTATTTATAAAACACATTTTTAAAAAGCAAATGACTCCTTACCTGAATTTATGAAACATTAGGAAATAGTTCAGAATTTTGAAAAGAGTCATCTTTCTTAATACAGCAGCAAACATTTATGTATTTCATACACTTTGTCCTAATCCAACAAGACAACCAGTTAGATAAAGACTTTAGAAATTGGCCAATGATTGCTCTTTGGAGGAATGTATAAAAGTTTAGACAAAATACGGGATGGGGGAATTCTTACAAGTAGAGTAGAGCCCGTTATCTTGAGATAGAATAGATACATCCTTGCAGGAAAACTTCTGAGTATCAGAAGCTAAACAGAAAGAAAAGCATCAAGAGAAAGCTGTAGAGGTGTGGTAGGAAGTCTTTGGAGAGGAATGGGAGAGCACTGAAGGAGCCTGCTTGCTAATAAGAGTTAGCAAAAGCTGACAACTACCTAAGCAGGGGTTTGCCCAGCGAAAAGGGCTCACAAAGCATAAGATAAGGGTTTTTTCCTGCTCAGCATTAGTCTGGGGTTTGCTGCTCTGTTCTCATGCCTTTTACACATGTGGTCTCTCTACTGAGGAGTGCCTGGCATTAAGTAGGGTTAGTTCCTATTTGATAGTGGTGGTGTTTAAAAAAAGCAAAGGCACAGCTGGCTTCAGAATGCCAAGGAGTTAAACTTCTGTATACACTTGCAAATAGCAAGCCTAAGGGGATTGGAACAAACAATGTTTGAGAGTGAAGAAAGGAATTTAAGAAATTAAATGTGGAACATGATAAAGGAAGAACTTGGGATAATAAAAGCACACCAGAAAGGAGCCTGTCCATCCTCAAAACTTGGACAACAGTGCTGAATACTGTGCAATCCCCTCTCCACAGATCATTTTAGGCAGGTCAGATCCTTATTTCTGAATACTGTGCAGTTTTCAGTGCCTTTGCTACAGGAGTGATCACATTTCTGAGGAATGGTCAGAAGTGAGGTTCTTGTCCTTGTCCACATATTTGTTCTTGTCCTTGTCCACATATTTGTAACTGGGCATACAGCTGCTGTGCCTTACCAAATTCTGTCCTAAATTTACATCACAGAAATATGTAAGGGCTGACCTTTCCACCTGTTCTGCCATAAGGGGAATGGGAGCATTGTCCTTCTCTAGGAAAAGTACCTGTGTTTTCACAGAACTACAGACAGACATCAGCAGGCATTTCTTCAGCTTTCTTAGACATCAAGACATGGAGCTTACAGGGCAAACACCCAAGGAAGTCATTAGCAAAGATGCCAAAAAACTCTTTTTACTTTCAAGTAGAAATTGGGCTTCTAGGTTTTCCCTTCCCTATGATCCCTAATCTGTGGAGAATTGGCGTTCCTTTCCAGTCTAAGCTCTCTAATGAATAATAAAGTGCTTTTTTTTCTGGTGGGAAAAAACCACACCTGGCAGGTGTGGAGGGAAGAGCAAAAACATTCTTGCCCAAGGCAGCCTCTAATGTGGCAGATAGGAGGCTTTGCTGGGAAGCAGATGTAGATTTGGTCTCTGCAGATAGAAAACAAAATTAACCTGAGTACTCCAACTGTTGTGCACAACATTAAAATCCTCTGCATTTCCCAAACCCAAATTTTTCATCTACTTTCTCTGACCAAGGCATTTTGCCTGCCCCTCTCAGCAGGGTGTTGGAGGCTGTGGACCTTCAGTTCCTGCTAACAAAGGCAGTGAGATTCAAGATGATGGAGACCTGTTATAACATTTCCATCACCCTAACCTCAGTGACCCCAAGAGGAGCACGTTGCTTCTCTGGTTTTGATGNAAAAAACCACACCTGGCAGGTGTGGAGGGAAGAGCAAAAACATTCTTGCCCAAGGCAGCCTCTAATGTGGCAGATAGGAGGCTTTGCTGGGAAGCAGATGTAGATTTGGACTCTGCAGATAGAAAACAAAATTAACCTGAGTACTCCAACTGTTGTGCACAACATTAAAATCCTCTGCATTTCCCAAACCCAAATTTTTCATCTACTTTCTCTGACCAAGGCATTTTGCCTGCCCCTCTCAGCAGGGTGTTGGAGGCTGTGGACCTTCAGTTCCTGCTAACAAAGGCAGTGAGATTCAAGATGATGGAGACCTGTTATAACATTTCCATCACCCTAACCTCAGTGACCCCAAGAGGAGCACGTTGCTTCTCTGGTTTTGATGTAATTTAAAAATATGAATATGCTTGTAGATCTGAGTCTAAGCTCATTTTGGATTTAATTCTCTTTTTTACAATGAGACACAATGGCCATGAGGTGTTTTAAGAACAATGTGCATGGCATGAACTGCTGCAGGCAGGGGTTGTCAAGGATCCCTAGGAGGGTGTAGAGGAGCCTGGGGCTCTAGACCTGCCTAACTGCACCATCTGGAAAGGGCTGTTCAGTTGGGAAACATTGACATGGCTCAAAATGGGGTTCTGAGGATGAGGAATGGAGGCAGAATCATGTAAAGATTTGTTAGAAGACATTTATACCTACTTAAAACATGGCTAGAAAAAACACAATAAATTTAAAAATGGTTTTTAACTGATTCATGCCTAATCAAACTCTCCAGGACAGAAAGAGCAATACAATAAAATCCTTAATGTCTCTCCCTTTCTTCTGTAAACTGTTTGTAGCTGTGGGAAAATTTACATGAATTGTTTGTGTGTGTTTGCAGGAAAGGGCTGCAGCAGGTATGGTGGACAGATAGTGGCAGTATAAACCAGCCTTCTGGACTAGTAAAGTAATTTCAGAAAGAAAGGCTCTTTCTATGTCTCCTTTTGTGTGACATTAGGTCCCAAAATACTAAACAGATGTGATCCCTGAACCTAAGAGAGTAGGCAAGTGAAATAAGAGAGAAAAAGGAAAAGAGTCTTTTTGTTGACAAAGTAACTGCAGTGCCCCATGTGGGGCAATCCTGAGCCTTGCTCAGACCCTTCCTCTCCACCATGAGGACCAGAGGAATTACAAAAAAAGTGGTGTATTTGCAAGAAAGGAAGAGCATAACGTCTGAGGCTGCCCTGGGAAGAATTACTGTTTTCTGAGGCTGATCTGAGCCTCTGGCTGCCAGCACTGCTGCATTCAGAGCCTCAGGGACAATGTCACAGAGGACATGGGGATGAGGCACATGGATGTACAGGCATTTCTTAGATCCTGGTGCAATCAGCCCCTTAAGATACCATGCAACTGTTTCCACATACGCCCAAATGTTAACAAGTATGAGGAATTTAAAGTTACATGAGAAAATTAGAATGGTCAGACTGAGCTATCTATCCTGGTACCCCTCTCTGGAAGGAGCTGGCAGCAGTGGACTGGACACTAGCAGCAAATGCAAGGCAAAGGCAGGGTAATTCCTCTTCCTACTCAGCCTGCCAGCAGCTGGCAGTCTGCACTTACATCAGACCCACATGGTTAATCAGTCCCAGGGAAAGAGTTGTGAAAGTTTATCTTAGAAAATACAAAAACCCAAGAAAAAATACAGAGTAAGTTTATCAAAGAGATCTATTATTGCAAAGCACAATAGATGCACACTCCCAGCACACAGATACATTAAGAAAACGGGGGAGGAAAATTTAAAAACAAACAGCAAAACCTGCCACTAACACACAAAGTAGAAGCAAGAGAACATTCTCTTCAGAGGCTATCAGTTTTAACATGGTGTCAGGAAGTTGAAAGTTTACATGGTAAAGGTGCATCAAAGTCTAAAAATGTAAAGAAAACACTTGGACAGCTTAGAAGGGGTAGGAAAGATATGATGCGTGTTAGGTGAAGAGATAGCAAGAATAAACAGTGGCTGGCTTCTTATTGGGAGTGTTGTGGCAGATAAGTGTTCCTGTGACATGTACCATTTAAACAAAAGAGTTTTGGCATTTAAATAAGAATGCAGGGGGAAAATTCTTTTTATCTTCCCAGGCACAAAGGCTGGATATATAAAAAATGTGCATGTTGATCATCCAGACAGAAAATGCTGTCTCACTAAAGGCTTATGCACACATGGAGTGCTGTGGAAGCAGCTGCTTCTGATCAGGCCCTCAGTGAGAACACACTGGAAGTACTTCTTAGCATTAAAAGAGATAAGCCTTTAAGCTAACAAGTCTGTGCAAAAGCTTATGCCAATCTTTTGCAAAGCAAATATCTTATTATTTAAATACACTTGTATTCTCTTCAGGCATAGCAATGGTGGCTGGTGTTCAGCTAAAAATGGCTTTCCTCTCCTGAATGCTGTCTTCTTGAGCATTAATGTCTAGGAGTGATAACCATGTCCCTCAAGGATTGCCATGACATTATAGCTTTGTCAAACATATATTAGCAAACAGTATAAAATCACTGTGGTCATCTGTATGCCGTAAGGGAATCACAATACTTATCAAGTCTTTAATATTGAACACAAACCTTTTATTCAGATCTTACTTCATGTCTCCTTCCTCCCCTCTGCTTTACCCAACAAGACTGGATGTCCTTTCTTCACAGCACAAGACAACATCATATTCTCTCTTCCATCCAGAGCTGAATGCAAATGGCATTGCCTCGCTGTGCCATGTAAACTGAACAGCCAGGATAGTTCCCATTTCTGTCACAGGACATGATGCTGGCTCATGTGCCTGAGGAAAAGATGTGGGAGACATCTCTGCTACTAATGTATTTACAGAGTTCGTAAAACTGCCACCTTTACTCAGAAGAATGAAACTCATTCAACTCATTCAAGAAGAGTGACAGAACCAGGCTCATTACATGAGAGGTTCTATGCAAAGAAGAGAACTTGCTTCTTTGGAACTTCCAGCAATTTTCAGAAAGGCTGATAAGTCTTTGGGTTTTTTCACTAGGTCCCAAATGCCAATGTAGAATATCTGAAAGAAGCTTAGGTTTGTTGGATAAGTTATTGCATCCCACTTTGTTCACACCCACCCTAACACTTATAGCAACTAGAGGACACTATGTTTATTTCTAGGCTATCTCAGCCTCTCCTTGTATGCCACATTCTTCATGTCCTCAGCCATCCTAATGGACTTTTGTAGGACTCACTGCAGTATGTCTGCATCTTTCTTGTACCAGGGAGCCCAGAACTGAAACAGTAGTGCAGATGTGGCCTCACCAGTGCTGAGCAAGCGAAGAATCGCCCTCCCTCTACCTGCCGGCACATCCTGCCACTGCAGCCCAGAGGGCTGTTGGATTTCCTCTCCTCCTTTCTTCTATAGAAACCTGGTACTTTACTGAAGGAAATCGTGGTAGTAACATATCACACCTTTCAGAAATCCAGCAGATGACAACATCACATTCAGTAGTGAAGTAAAAAAACCCAGAAAAATACGAAAACCATTTCTTTTATTCAAATACCAGGCTGCCAAAACAAATGGGGCTGTTTTGAGCTGCCAAAAGAGACATACAGATTTTTTAAAAAATGCTTAATATGTATTTAAAATACCCACAAGAGATGTGGTAGCCACTTTTGTACACAAGCCGTATTAACCAGCGGTATGCAAAACATTGCATGCTACATATGCATGGAATCAAAGTACTCTGAGCAATATTCTCAATACTTAAACTGTATGTAATTTTAATGAGGATGAACATTTATCTTGAATAAATTAATGTGAGACAATATCAAGAAATCCTAAATTAATTTGCATTAGTGAAAATTAATCATTCAGTAGAATTTTAATAGACAAGTCTGAAGACACTGTCTGCTTGGAAATGCTTTTGCTTGAAAGTATACTAAGGCATTTTTGGAGTTTTTGTTTTTTAACTCCTCAATAGAACTAAAAATAAGGTATGTCTAAGCTTTCTAAACACATTCCCTTTCTCCACCCTGCTGATTTCTGGATATGCCACTCTGATCAAGCTGCTGTTGACTCTGGAAACCCCAGACACATCAACAGTGTATTTATACATCTGTTCTTGATAGTTTTCCCTGAAAGTCAAATCACTGCCAGAGGGCTATGTTCCTATCCTAGGTGGATAGTGATGTCATGGACACTAATCCTTCAGATCCAGCTTCTGTCTACTATTTGTGCCTGCATTTTCAGCAAATTGCTGAATATAATAGCTTTAGTGTGATTCTAGATATTAGCAGGACAAGGGGTTATGGAGATGCCAATGCTACATAATTTAGGCATTCCTGGGCCTTGTGAGAGGAGTGGTTTTGTTTTCCAGGGCAAATTACATAATTTAGGCATTCCTGGGCCTTGTGAGAGGAGTGGTTTTGCTTTCCAGGGCAAATTACATGTTGTGCAATGGTACTACTTATGCTTTGGTTATCATGTGAAAAAGTGGCAGAATCTGGTCATTTCCAGTTTTGAGCCTAAACCTGAGGCACGTAAGACTGGCTAAAGAAATGAATGTTCACCTTAGACAATCCTTTATTACCTTTTCATTCTCAAAAAAAAAAAACTCCAAAACCAAAATGAAGCAACCATGCAGCTGTTTCAGTAAGGGATGTTCCTTTTGCATATGCCCTACAGAGGTTGAGGAAATAACCGGAATTTCAGGTGCAGTAAGAATGAAGGATTTGACTTGGCATCGTTCTCTGAATTCACTAATAAATATGCATAGAAGAGCTTTGTCCCTTCAAGGGGTCATTAGACATTAGCTCGTTTGACTTCTTATTTAGGACAAGTAAGCAGTTTAGTTTTGCAGGGGATTATTAAAGCTAAATTACAGCTCTGTATGCTCTTCATGAGTCAAGAAGGACACTTTCATGAGCAGGTTTTTCTTAAGTTGTGGTCAGTCTTGATGTGCAAAGGACACAGCTTCCTACTTGTTTCCAGTTGATTTCAGAGTTATTTTCCTTCAAATGTCTCTGAAAACAAACAAAAGAAAATGACAGGGTGAAATGGGAAATTTTATATTTGGATTTAAAAATTGTACAGGGAGTACAGGTGAATGAGCTCTTGAGTTAAATTAATGGCTGTGAGTTAGGCTTGTCTGTGCCATAAAATTGTTTGTCAGTACAATTACACAGCAATCCAAAGACAACAACAAAAATAAAGCTAATATATGACTCCAACACAGCTATGCCAGCAACTTTGTTTAAGTATATGAAACTCTTACCAGTAAATTTTTCTTTTACTTGTATAGCTCATGCAGTTTAGGGAAATATTTAACCTACACCAGGCAAAAGAGCTCATTTAGCCAGTATAAACTGTGACTTGATCAAAAAGTTTTACTAGTGTATCTCCAGTGTGATTATAACCATGGTACCTCCTGTGTCATATTCTGGTCTGGCAGACAGAGTAGAAGAGATGTTTTCCTCTTGGGGAGAGGCTTTCCAAAGGATGTGCCCTGTGACTGATGCAACAGAGCTGTAGGTCTGGAGGGAAGCTAGTTAATAATTTAATTAATATTTAATGGCAATATGCCAGTGTGCCAGACTTCACCAGTGAGCTGTGTTCCCAGCTCTGCCAACTATAAAAACATGTTTGAATCTGCCCTGTGGGGGAGTGGTAGGGCTTGTTCGATTAGGAAGATCATCTAGAACATCTACATAATCATGGTAGTCTTCCCTGCCCTCAGGGTCTCTGAACCTACAACTGCTTTGAGACAGATTCTTTCAAGTTCTGCCTGAGCCAAAGCTAAGGGTTGCAGCTCTTAGGGCAGCATACTTCTTATTTGCCTCCTCTTGACTCTTTCTTCTCTCCGTAGTCACCATTGTTTGAAACCTGGAAAAAAGCTTTACTTCTCATATTGGAGAAAAGTGAAAGCAGCAAGCATCTGAAAAATTACCTAACCGTGAAAATTAGTACGGTAGATGATGCCCCCAAATCTGCATTGAAAGTTACTTAGGAAGGGGACTTTCAAAACTGTCAAGAACACACAACTACAGTCATGGATTTGGGTTCCTCACTCCAATATACCGAAGGCTACAAAATCTGCCTCAACCTCTCACCAGAGGCTTTTCTATGAAAGAAACAGCTCACTCAGAGGGTCAGTGGCATGACAGCTCCAGAGAAATATCCTAGAAAAACAGTACAAAAGGATTAATGAAGATGCACTGAAGATCACAGAAAGAGTGATTTTCATTTGTAGCACTGTCTCTAGATTTCAAATATGAAGTAACCTGCATCTCAGCACAACCACGATAAAAAATAAAGAAAAAAATTGCACCTTAATCTGTTTCATACAATTAGTTTTAAAGAATTGGTACAAATTGAAAATAAAGAAAACTATTTTGTTCAAACAAAACCACCTCAACTGTTGAGTTCATAAGAACAGGAAAACACAGCTGTGTAGCTTTTTAATTCTTTATTGCATTTCTCTCTCTTTTCTACTTTTCCTTTTTTTGTGTGCGTGTCCTATTTAATAAGCACAGAAGCTTAGTCAGCTGAGGCCATTCCTTTCCTGGCACTTGTGTGCAATTCAAATCCAGAAAGCAGCCTCCTGAAGCAGCCTGATGGCATACTCATTTTCATCTCTTCAGGTGGCTGGACCATGTCTTTCTGTCCTTTTCCAGCCATGAGTTACATGCAGCTATCAGCACTGGAGACTCTGTTTGTTCTGGTTT
>VZTT01010254.1:22159-58998 GCA_013400855.1 Buphagus erythrorhynchus | reverse complement strand
AGATCTTTATCTTACAAAAAACAGGTCAGAACCCACAGGTAAGAAAAGTCATCTGCTTGAGGAGCACATACTTGACCTGCTGCTTCTTTTGCTGACCAAAAAGAACAACAACAAAATGTTTCAGTTCTCAATCCTTGCATCAAAAAGAAATTTTGATAACCTTGCATACTCCTGCAAGCACTGACTGACCTCTAGCCCTCTTAAACATTATGTAACTGAGGACACACACATTTAAACGTGTCTAAACCACCACAGACTTTAATGAAAGAATTCCATTTAAATATCCATCAAGCTTTTTAGGAAATCAACCCCTTCCACATTCCATACCTCAGAACACACATTCAACAAGTTTTAATGTTGTATTTTCCTCAAAAATAACTGGAACTGTGTTATGGTTTTGAAAAACACATGACTTTAGCTCCATAAACTAGTTTTTGAACATCTCTGTGCAGTTTTCCAATATAAAACTGCAACTTAAGTTGTAGACTGAGATGAGTTTTAGTTTTCAAAACTGAGGAGCTCACCTCAGTGCTGTGAACGTATCACTGAGAAGACTGTATCTATTTGCCACAAGCCAAATGATTTGTAAGGGATTCTTGAGAATTTAGAAGATTCTTTTAGCTCATCCCATGGACAGAACAAGTTGTATCACTATTTACCTCAAAGTTTAAATCACATCAGCATTTGAATTTTAGTCTTTTCTGCCCTTGCACTTAGACTAAGAGAACTACACAGATATGTTCAACATTAACATTTAATGAAATTTAAGAAGCTTTTTTTTAAAACTTTATGCAGAATTGTTCACTCTCTTATGTTTCAAACTTCAAAACACAAAAAAGCCCCAAACATACAGATGAAAAACTCAACTAGAAGAGAACAAAATACAGTCCTTTTAAAGGGTGACTGGTTTGCAACAAAGTTTTAATAAAAAATAGTATTTCAAAGTGTACATAGAGATATACATACATACAAATAGGAGGGCACACTGCCTTTACCATTAGGTGGAAAAAAAAAAAAACCTCCTCTCCCCAAAAAACCCACAAACCCCACAAAAAAGCCAACCCAAAAAAAAAAAACCAAAACACCACAGCAAACAAGCAAAAACCAAAATCCTTGCACAAGTCCAGGTTTCTCTTTACAACCTATTTGTACCAACTGCAACTGTCACTCAGAAGCATTTAAAATTTCTCTCCTCAATATAGTTTATACAGTTTTCTATTTGATTTCTTGTCCCTGATCCTTCAAACAGACAAATGTAAACATCAAAATATAAAATATGGAAGACTATGTTATCCAGCCAACTCCACGATGCCAGTGCAAGATTATTCCCTACAGCACATTTGCTAGTGCTTAATGCAGTCCATACTGTGTGTCCTAACACATTATGCAAATGACACACACATGAAAGAAAATGTCTATCTGTAATTAGCCATGTCCTCTAAGGAGGCACCTCATTCACTCTCACCAGAGCAGCAGCTGCCGGCAAATGGAAATAAAGAAATTTAGAACAAAAATAAGCCTACTACCTACACTCCCAAAGGTGTATACTCATGATTGCAAGCCAGAGTCAAAATCTAAACAGCTGTTTGTGTTTTTCCAGAATGCCCACACAGAACCTCTCGTGCCCAGCACCAAATATTTACTAACATGATTTATATCAGGCTCTCTCAAACAGGCTGTAGAGAGGTGCAGCAAAAGATCCCAAGGCTCGCTAAAACATTTCTGATCTACAAGTTCTCAATGCAAAAAATCTAGAACGGAAAATACAAAGCAGCAACACTTTCTGCTGAACACAATTCCCTGGCATACAGAACAACATGGTACACCAATTCAGAAAAATGCAGTAGTTCTAGCCCCCAGCACAAAGAAGCACAAAACAAAGCATACAGTTGTGCCTAATCTTTACCATCTACTACCAAGTGATCCAATCACTTCACTCTAGTATCACCTCCCCAGAAGAGGTCTCTTCAAATCCAACAGCAGTCATCAAACAGTAAATTCAGAAAATTGCTTCCCTGTTACCAAAATAAACAACAAAAACAGGGAGAAGCCAGAGTTCCCATCTAACTAGAATAAATGAAAAATGCATTTCACCACGGTTAAAAAAGAACAAAAAGCAAAACAAAAAAAACCAACAAAAAGGAAGAATATACCACAGAGGAAGCCTCCCCATTAAATAACCTTTATGTACTCAGGAACTGTATACATAAAATAGCTTAATCCCACCTTGCAACTTTAAAATTATGCACTTTCAGGTTTACAAGATGTGTCAGGCCTCTGACATGAACACAATCAAAGCTTATTTGATGTCACTGCTCCCACCCATTATACTTCTACTGTGTGTGCCTACTACTGGGTGATGGGCAAAAAATACCCATGGAGTGTCTGCAAAAATAATAAAAATTAAAAGACATAAGAAGGATTTGGACAGCAGAAAAGCCCAGCATTTACAATAATCTACATTTCATAATTATAAACAGTGGCAAAGTGTTACAAGATTTCTATAGAAAGAAATCAAGCTGACCAGGCAGCGTAACTCGCATCCACTGCCCATGGACTATGCTTTGCATAACATATTTTTAGTATATAGCCATTATCTATTGTGGCAGGCAGACAAACACTTCCTCTGCAGCAAGGCCCTAAGTTCAAGGTTTTGACGAGATCATAGGTTCTGACAGCTTCCACAACCATGGAATTGTATCTAATAGCCCACTAGACTGACTTCTGGAGTACTGTCAATCCAGACTGTTTCAACGCAGTTTACAAGTCTCAACATTTACACCAGGTTTAACTCATGCTTTTTTAAAAACAATGACTCCTGTTAATCATAAGAAATAGCTCTTATTTTCGTTTTACATAATTTCATAATTTTTTATATCTGCTTCCTATTTGATGCAATTTACCACACAAACAACTGCAAGGAAGAATAGCACACAACCTCTGAATGCCAGAAAACCTCATTTTTTTCTTCCAGTTGTTATCAGAGAAAAAAACCAAAACACCAGCTACAAAGCACCAGTATATATTTCTAACAGCTTATCCTAGCACTGCTACTTAAGACTTCCTTGGAAAGATAATTTTTTTCTTGTAGTAAGGCTCACAGGTTGCACGTTTATATTATAATCATCATTTACACAGCCACATATGTAGGTAGTCAGAGAATTAAAGAAAAAAATACCAGCTTTTACTCTTTTCAGAGCCCATACTGTTCAGTTATTTTCAAAGATACAAGAGGGACAAGATTACAAATGCATACCGTGTGTGAGATGAAATAGCTCCTCTTCCCCAATCGTTCTCTCAATTGTTTTTGTGGGTAAGTACATACAAATGACATGAAATAATATGTCTGAAGAAGCAAGCGTTATTTTTGCATCTTAATAAAAATCATTAAAAATAACTTATACAGATAAAAAAGTCAACTTAGTGCTTTGATGTTTGTCAAACCTGTTAAAGAAAAAAGTTCAGTTGTACAATGCATATACTGCATGCAGTAAGAGCAGTTATTTCATGCAGACACAGCTCAAGATACTCTCAGTCCACTGCATTTCTCTTGCAAAAGTATTTTTTTCAGACAATTATACCAAAGTGGTACAATCAGCGAAGTCTTATAACTGGGAAGCAAGAAGTCACTTTAGAAAAACACATTAAATGCAGCTACATTAGAAGGCAGATACCTTCCTTTTCTTGAAGGAACTACTTCCTGCTTCATATTGTCACTTATCAAATGCGTAACATTTCTTCATGGAAGAGGTCCATGTTTTGTCAAATTATCCTAGGCTTATGCTGACATAAATCAGAGCAGAAGTCAGCATTATGCTTGCATGATTAAACAGGATTTGACTCAAGCTTTTTGAACAGCTGCAACCAAAACTCCTGGTAAGGCTGGTATTTATACTGAATTTATTAAACAGAAGCTTTGTGCAGAATTCTCTATCACCCTAATTAACATACACTTTTAACAACCAATATTGTGTACTATTTGATATATAAAATTTTACAAATGGATTTTTCTAATTCTGATCTTTAACATTATGATTAAGCTTTCCAGTGTCTGAGTATCAGGCACAGAAAAAGTATCAATACCCAATAACACAGAGTTCCAGAACAGTTCACAAGTTTATAGGCGCAATTACAGAAAACTGACATTCTGCTCTGATGGTGGAGAGATGTAACACCTGGGAGTCACCACTGGAAGTTTACCAACATCATCCCCACCGGGCTGTTAAAATAGTAAACGATCTGCTCATTATTGTTAGTGAGCAGGCAAATGATTTTCTATTTTTAGTGCCATCATTGCCCTTCTCTGGTTCCTGACCCAGCACATGCTTCTCTTCAGTTTACGCAGTTGCACTCTCTCTGATAAGGTGTAGGAGTAAAAATATTGCAGGGTTTTCTTCTTCTCTGAAATTGAATAGCTGTGATTACAAAGTTGTGATTACTGATAAACCTCTTTCTTTTTTACAGAAGTCTTTGGAAATGTATTCCTAACTTTTGACAAACACAGAAGCTCTTGGGAATCACTAAAGACCGTTCACTATTCCTAGCAACCCACCTGCTAAGCAAAACAAAAACATGTAGCAAAACCAAAAGAAAAACATCAGTCTTAATAAAATTATTTGATAAAGTGTTTTTAATATTCATTTTAGTATTCATAAACTGAGGAAACAGTATTCTTAAGAATTAAAGTTTGGCTTTTAAGGCCACAAACAGTGCTTAATATATTCTTCAACCTGCATTTAATATTCAGAATGTACTTTTAATACAGATTAATAGTAAACTATACGACAAAGACACAGCACTTCTTTAAATGCAAAACAGCAGGAACAGAAAAGCAAAAAACAACCCAAAAAATAAAAGTACTTTTTGTTGTGCCTTTCTAAGTAAAGGATGGGAAATTAAATTTACACTAACAAAGACACCAGCTCCAGCCTCAAATCTGGATAGGTCTGTAGGTGGGATGTTGTGACTGAAGCAGTACTGCCTGTACCTCAGCAGGGCTTAAACTCTCCAGCAAAATACTGCTACAACCTGGGGGAACAGAGATAGCCAATGCCTATTAATCTAAAAGCCAGAAAGAACACGCTCTCACTTATCTGTCCTTATGAACATAAGACCAGCAGTTCTTCCATTTGTAAATGCGTGTCAGATTTCAAACAGAATGGCAAACAGCCCTGAGAGTCCCAGGCCCTCTCTGCCAGCTCCCCCAGGAGCCCAGAATACGTGACCTGTCCCTTTGAACAGGCGCTCCATGTTCAGACGGAGCCTGCAAGCCTGAATGTGCAATCTTTGTTCGCAACAATCATTTCAGGGAAGGGGCTCTGAACTGAGAAAGACCACCAGGTACAGTGTCAAAGGGAAAACCAAAAAAAGATGAAGTGGAAATAAAAATAGAAAACATGGCAAGGCATGACCAAACAGAACTTAATATCAGAGTAGGCAGGCGTTGAAAACAAAACAGTTATCGACCAACATACGGTATCCAGATCGCATGTCCTCTATTCTCCTACCTGTGTACACAAAGATCCACAGAAGCACCACTTCTCAGACAGACATTCCCTTTCTTACTCTGATCACTGATCTTGAAGCTAGAGGACAAGGTTTTCAGTTCTTGCTCAAACCTTGATGACTACAGCTATGCATTTCCAAGACATTGGACTGACTGAAAATCCTAATTTCTGTTGCAACTCCTCTGACTGTGGTGAACAACGGCTATGCTTGGAGCCTTCCTTGTGACAACCTGCTGTGTGTACAGGTCTACACCTAAACATTAAATGTAGATTACTTAATTACTACATTATAATGCAAACACCATATGGGAACCAGCGTCCCAAAAACATAAATCATTTCCCAAAATTGCTAATACCTTGCACATCAGTACTAGAATACTATAAACCCCTGCAACTGCAGCAATTACCCTGAAAACCTGAAGTCTCTTTTTATAGTAATTTTTTCCATTAAAGGTGTTCTCTGATTTTTTAAACAGAAAAGCCATTCTTACTGTTCAATATAAACAAGATAGACTTCAATTAAAGGGATTTGTTCACATACAGCACATGAAGCACTGTACACGGTAACTATTCCATCAAACGAACTCAGAGAGCAGACGTCAAGCCACAAATCCTCACTCTGCTTGCATTTTACACAAAACTGTGGAAGTAAAGTTGCAAGACAATAAACTGAACTTTAAGACATGCAGCAATATTACACGAAGGCAACTGAGAACACACTACAACCTTGATCAGACATTCACCAGGGCTGTCTGAGTTCAAGCACAGATTACATCAGGCCTGCTGTGATTAAGGCAATCACAGGTTGGAGCGCATGTTTTCTACCAGTTACATTTTAACTCCAACATGTAAGTACCTGGCTAAACAACAGGCAGAGCAGTCCATTTTGCAATTCCACGCCTATTAGTAGTCCCCAACTAAACAGCTTTAACATGATGAGCTCCAGTAGTGCCACAGGCCTTGTTAAGGCTTACCACCACAGCGAGAGGTAGATTATGACAAGGGCCGGTGCCAAAGACCACAAGTTTCAACGTGACAGAATTAAAAACAATATATTAATTTTTACCCTTAGACATGCAGTTTTCTCCTTCCCACACTATCTGAACAGTATTGAAGAACAGATTCTCCAAACACAGTGCTGTTTTTCAGCTGTATTTTATCACAAAGTCTTAACATCTTCTGTGCTCCTATTTAAGACTGATTTTATCCTCACCTAACCCACCTGGCTTTAAGAGACTGTGGGAACCTCTTAACTGAGGTGATAGCAGAAAGGAAAATCCTACAATACCATATGTGACACTTTCAAACCAAGGCAAAAGGGTGAATTCAAGATAGCAATAAACTAAAATTCAGGAAACAAAGGAAAAAAAAGTCGCACAAAATAAAAAAACACAACCAAACTAAACACCACCCACACTTTTAAATTAAAGTTCTGTATGCCTAGAAATCACTCAGTTGTATTTCACCTTCAGCAAACGAAAGGGGAATGTCTACATAAAGGGTATATATTTCATAGCCCTATGCAGATTTAAATCAGCTTTTTCTTCAGCACAATGTACGTACTCTAACTTTGAGAAATACAAAACCAAGTTTGTCTTTGTAAATCAAGTTTAAGACAAATCTTAAAACAAGTCTACTGAAGCTGTCACATGTATTTTGCTGAATCTAAAGTTAATAGTTGTTTCAAAGACATTACTATTAATAGGGAGCACAGAAGGATCAGACACAGTTCTGTGTTAAAAACTTTGTCTTACAAGTCAAAACATGCAATGCTGCCACCATAGGGCATGCTATTAAGTTTCTGAACTAAACACACAGAGGATCGTTCCAGCAACAAATGCTGGAGATAGACAAGAGAGTGGCAAGCACTGGGTACAAGCAGACAGAGACCAGACCCTTATTTTTACTAAAAATCACCACGACAGGAATGTGCCAGGGACGAAGCCCTGAGCGCCCAGCGAAGCGCTCCTCCAGGACGGGCAGGTTGGGCGCGGGAGCGGCCGCCACGCTCTGCCCGCGGGGCCAGGGGGCGAGGGGCCCAAGGGGCAGCCCGGGGAAACCTCGGTCCCGAGGGCGAGGGCGGCGGCGGCTCCGTAAGTGGAGTAAGCGGAGCCGCCGCCCGGCCCGTGAGGCAGCCAAGGCGCCGCCGCCTCCCGGCCCGGGAGCCGTGCCCCGAGTGCGCGGCGAGCGCTCGGCCGNTAAGCCCGCTCCAGCCAAGCCGTCCCCCGCGGCGGGAGGCGGCCGCCCGGCCCGGCCCGCGCCCCGCCCGCCTCCGCCGTTCCTACCTGGCCGCCGGCGCCGCTGCCGCCGCCCGGGGGGGGCTCGTTGTCTCCATCTCCGCCGGGTGGCCCCGCTGCCCACCGGGTCGCCATTATTTCATTCCCGGTTACAAAGGAGGCGCAAATCCTCTGGAGCCCACATCGGGGAAGGGAAAGGATGGGAGGAGGGAGCCAACGCCAGAGCCACTCGCGCACACCAGGCGAGGCTCGGCCAGCCCAGCCCCGCCGCGGGGGGACGGGGGTCGGCCCCTTCACGCGGTTGCCATAGGGAAGACCCTAGGCTTCAGCTACGCTCCCCAGCTTCTGCCTTCATGGCTGGAGGAGGAGAGAGAGCAGATATGTCAGTCCTCGGCGCGGGGACGCCTCCGCCGCCCGTCCCTTGTTAGGCTAATTGCACCCACTCGTCATCTTCCTCTTCCTCCGGCTCCTCCTATCCAGAGCCCCAGCCGCGGGGAGGAGAGGGCAGGCGGGGAGAGGCGGGAGGTGTCCGCTCCTTCCTACTTGACTACACGCCGCCGGAGGGAGCGAGGACGGAGCAGCGCTGTCCGGGCAGCTCCCCGCCTCGGCCCAGCCGAACTTTGATCAACTGGTGGACGAGGAGGACGGGACCGGGGCCGAGGGGCCGCTCGCTCTCCGGGCCGGGCGGAAGCCGCCGCCTGCTCACAACTGCCGCCCCGGCTGTATCCAGCGGCGTACCGGGGCGGGGGGCGGCAGCAGAAAGCTCACAAGCCCCGACGAAGAAGCGGCAACAAAAGACCCCTCCGGCAGCAGCGAGGCCGTGCCGGGCTTTTGTCTCATACGCGGGTCTGCCCCGCTCGCAGGCCGCTCCCTCCCCACGTCTACGTAGCCGGAGCCGTTCGCGATCAGACCACCGCGCCCCACGCCCCGCCCGCGCCCCTCCCTCGGGCCTCCCCCCGCACAGACGTCGCTTCGCCTCGACAGCGGCAGCCGGCGGCCGCTGCGGCCCCGCCGGCGGCAATTAGGGCGTCTCGGCGCTGGGGCCATCGCGCCGCGGCAGCTGCGCCCCCCTGGGCTCCTCCCAGGGCTCTCCCGGCCACCTGGGCACTGGCCCGGGCTCGGCGAGAGGAGAGCGGCGGGGCGCTCTAGCCAGCGCCCTCCCAAAGGCGCAGGGCTGTGCCGCCTCGCCTGTGCCGCTCACCACGGTCGCTTCCCCGGGCTCTAGCACAGCCCCCCTTCTGCCCCGACCCATTACAGCCCATCCACGGGCAGGCCCCGGGGCCGTCCCAGCGCCACAGGCACAGACGGCCCCCGCCCTGACAAGAGCGGGGTGACCACCGCCCCCCGCCCGCCGGGCCGGCAGCGAGACCCCGCCGAGGGCGGCGCGGCTCTCCAGCCGCCCCTCTGACTCGGCGGCCCGCGGGGCTCCTGTCCCCGCCCCGCCGCCTCTGCTGGTGGGGGAGCTTGTCCCCTTCCCCTGCCTCCCGACTGGCGGTTTCTCTTCCCTCCAAAATTCCACCCACCTTCTCAGACGACGCCGCGAGGGCAGGATCTGGCTCCCGGCTGCCGTCCAGGGCACCCGCCCTGCGGCCGGGGAGCGCAGAGCCCCGCCAGCCCCCGCCCGCCAGCACGGCCTGGGGCGGCGGCGTTTGCTGCTGCTTCCCTGGGCGTTTTCGGAGCTGTTCACACAGCAGCGATCTCAGGTTTTCCGCCCTAACGCAGGGTTTGGTGCTTCTGCCACCAGCTCCACCTGCACCTGGCTCCGGGAGGAGCGGGGCCGCGCCCGCCTCTCGGCTGGCTTTGGACGGTCACGGCCGAAGTCCTGGGCCGCCCCTGGGTCAGTGGCGGGGGGGGAGAACTTGGTTTTGTTGTAGCCACGAAGGCGGCCAATGCAGACGTTTTCTTTATTTTATCATCATCGGAGTGTGTGATTTGAAATTTCTTTAAGGTTTTTAGAATGGTGTTTTCCAGCGTGGAGGTTAGACAAGTAAGCTCTCTGTAGTAGGGAACAAAGGAAAAAAAAAAAAAGCGTTTGCGAGAATTGGTAAAGAACTGAGTGAAACGAAGGGTTGTGTCTAGTTTTTGTTCTGAAAACAATAGTAATGTTTTGGGTTGTGGTTTTTTTTACTGTGCTACCCTTGACCATGAGATCGCAATCTCTGAAAAGAGGTGCCTGCCCTGGTTATCCATCAGCAACTTGCGTTGTCAGCAGGGATGAATACTGGTATCCAGAGAACTGAGGAATAAGCTTATTTCCAGTAGCTGGAGGAAAAGTCTCAAGGCCCATATGCTAATGATAGTCAGCCAAGGTCACATCTGCTGAGTTTAAAAGGGTGTTACAACTCACGGCCTGTCACACTGACTCAGGTGCTTGCCTACAATACTGTGTATTGCTGTGGATTTCATTAAGCATATATATAGTTCAAAATGTGTGGTAGTTTCTGAATTTGTGTTCCTCATAAATTTCTGATGTTAAAGACTATTTTGTGGCTGAACGTGACCTGGACCAATGATTACACACACGTTTTGAATAAGCATACGGCTGTCCATCTGACAATCTACAGAAAGGTTCTTCCCAGCTCCCTAATCATTTCTCACTGTCCAACAACGTTTAAAGATTTATTTGCCATCCAGACCCAGAGAAAACTGTTATAATATTGTTTGCAGAGTGGTTGTCAAGAAGTTGAAAAGACCAGAATTAAAATCACTTGAGATTTTTGAAGAGTGGAGAAGGGGAACAGTTGGGGCACTTCTGTTGAGACTCTGTTATCAAACAGAGCCAAGAAGTGCAGCTATGTGCTTGTGGCTGCATATTGTTCTCTGCACTGGTGTCATCATGCCAGTCTGCAGAACACCATCAAGAATCCATGCTATATAGAAAATCAGTTCATGTATTCATAATAATATTTCTTTTTTCAATAGGAGACACAATACTGACTCCAAATCTAAATTAGGATCATAACTAATACCCGTATAGAATGTTGTCAGATTTACAGAACAAAGGAGAGAGATTTAACTACAGGTGAACTCTGAGTATAGTATCTAACAAGACTCTGTATCAGCATAGCTATATCAATACAGAGACAAATCTTCCAGTTTTACTTTTTTACATTGCCAATCAATTTCTCTAGCTTTAGCTTTCAAACTTTACCAGGGAGATGAAAATATCACAGAGGAAGATTTAGGAAGATTTGATCCTAGAATCACATATTACTTCATTGGTAGGTTGAGTGACTAAATCTCATTATTGACTGAGATGTTTATATTTGTGTAATTATCAAAAGAAACTACAAACCTTTGTTTGTACAGGCTACACAAACCTTTGTTAATCTGTGTACTTAATTTTCTTCCTCATATTACAGTGTTCTATTTTTTTAGTGGCAGATGTTTTTGTTCAAGACACTCAAGTGTTTTTAGGACTTTGTAGCTGTAATTTTTTGTTGTAAATATGGTGTCATAGTTACAATAAAAGCTTGAAGCAGGACACAAACTTTCAGAAACATGCTCAGTATCTTGGGTTCATAATACACAAGCAAACCTTCGAGTCCCTTAATCATTCTTGAAAGTGATTTAATAAAAGAGGTTGCAAAAGCAGAAATAGGGTAACTGAAAGCTATAATTTCACTTTCTCACCTTCCAGTCTGAAGGTGTTGACACATACTCACTTAGCAGGCAGCTGCAGCAGCTTAAAGTGTTAGCACCATCCTACTGTTTATTATCACTCCTTGCTAAAGGGTATCATCCCCACAGGAGAGCTGCTGCAGACATCTTTGAGCACATCTCAGCCACTTCAGTGCAAAGTCTAGCAGCTCATTTAAATTGCCCAGGTAGAATTAAGCCTGTCCTGCAGTCTGGGGGCTAAGGTGTATTCAGTCATTCTGTTCTGCCCATTCTGCTGGGTCAGTGGTGGCACAATTATTGGGCTCTATCTTCTTAAACTACCATTTGCTGAATGAACGTGTTGATGTGTTGAGAATATAGATATTCTAGAAGCTAATTTGTGGACATCAAAATTCACTTGGCCAGGTAGACTGGAGGACTGAATTTCATTACACTAACTATGTTTTAGGTACTTGCCTCCTTTCCAGATGGTGCATAGCACCTGTCCCTGGCAGGGCATAGGGCATGCATGGCTTTCTCTCACATGCACAAGTGTGTAGACCTGTAACCTGCACTCACGTGAAGAAGTTCATTTGCCAAGCACTTCTGTTGTCCTTGCCATCTTGAAGGCTCTATCATTTCTCACCACCTGCAGCTCACCATACATCAGAGCTGAGGTGCCACAGGCACTGAGGAAGCCCAGCCATAGCCAGTCCCAAATGCCCAGCCTTTGGGTTAGACAGCAACAGGAGTGGAGAGAAAAGGAACTTAAACCAAGAGCAGATTTTTTACAGGACTCTTTAGATTAGATTAGTGTGAAGTACCTGAGTAAAATAGATTAGATAGGCAGCAGTGGGAGATAGCAGTAAATCTTGGGTATTTTGTGCTGAGATAAAGACTTTCTCTCCTAAGGAGAAGTCTGAAAAGTAAAGTAGGAAAAGGTCCGAGTTTAACAGGGCCTGAGTTTAGGGATGAAAGGAAGAGTGAGTGGGTGGACATACGCCTCAAGCAAGTAGATGTTTGTACTGATGTTTGCCCTTAGAAATTGTCACTTGTAGGAGCTGCTGAGGTAATGATCATTCTGATAAGAGCTTCTGCTATAGTCGCCAGTGGTTTTAATCTCACGATCAGGGCCTGCTTTGAGAGATTCAGGCTGAACCTGGGCACCTCTGTTATGTTGTTTTGGACATAAGAAATACTCCTGCCTCCCAGGAAGTGTTTGCAAGCACCACAGTGTGCCTGGCTAAAGCTTTTCATCACTGGCATCAGCCTAACAGTATCCCTGTTCCCCAAGGAGTGCCCAAGGTGCCCAAGAATGATTCTTCACAGCATGGGGATTTGAGGAGTGGATTACACATATATTTTTCATTCATTGGTATTTCCAAGATACTGCAGATAGTAGTCAGCCCTTCCTAGATATGTACAAGCCATGAAATCATTACTATAGCTGCACAGTAATGTGACCATTGTCTGCAATTGCATTGCGTTACAGATTTCTGCACTGAAATTCCTGTGATTCAGTCATTCAGTTACAGGCATCTGTTCCTGTCCAGCACTAGTACAGTATTCATCTTAGACATCAGTAGTGATGGCTGTTTTCTTGATAACCATATCACAATATTCCCCTTTCACTCTATAGATGTTCCTATCACCAATAGTCAGGCAAAAGAAATAAATGTCATTGCTGCCATGCCTACATCTTGGCTCCCCTTTTACACTGAACCCTTACAAATGTGTTTCTTTTATCTCAGTCTTCTCTTCACAGGAGATCACACCTTCCTCACTTGGCCCTGGATACTGATGCTTTTAAAGTGCTCAGAACACTGCCAAAGAGAATTGCAGCAAAGCCTACCACTGGGTGCATAGTAAGAGAGGATTTTGACATCCTGAAGCTTCCGTCAGCCATCTCCTTCAGTCCTAGGGTGTTAGGCAATACCTCCTAGAAGTAACACATTTTAAGAGCATACAGTATTCTGCAAGAATATTCTTAGGGAAAATCACTTCTGGGAGTGCCAACAGAGAGTAACATTGCAGCTTGTGTGGAAATCCGGGCATCTAGTTCTTATCCTGCTGCAATGTAAGGAGAAAGAAGCCTTTTAGCTTCTGGCATTTGTCCACTTTTGGGGACCAGCTACCTGTGCTATGAAAACCAATGTCCCAGATGATGTGTCTTCTACTCCTCAGTGTTGTCTTCTCAGATAACAAAGCTGAGGTGTAAAGGGAGATCTCTGTCCGTCAGGGTGCCGCTCCTAATGTGGAGAGAGTGACAATGTCTGAAGCACAAAGAGAAGCCAGGAGTGGACAGCAAGATGACTATTCCTCCTGACCAGCGTCCCTGATGCATTGCCAGTCTTTCGGAACTGAATCCAGAGGTGTTTGTGTGTATTTGTACCAATGTGCACCAAGACAGACTGGCACAGCCTTTATAGCAGTAAGCCTCAGCTGTTCATGCAGTCATCCCTCTATTCTGAGTCTGGAGTTGGACGCATTTTGGTGGGTTTGCAGCATTAGTATTTCAGCTCAGACCACAGACTTGGTACTCTGTAAAGAAATACTAAGTTGTTCAAGCCTGCAGGAATTTACTATCATCCAGCCAGGGACAAAAGCAATTTCAAGCAAATTCAGTGAGCCCAGGAGAATGGGTTGCAGTATAAAATTTGAGCAAGTGAGATTATGGTTAGGAGGAGCCCAGCAGAACTCACTTAAGACTATTAACTTGGGTTCCTAGCGATGAAAATCTACTGACACACTCTGAAACCATGAGCAAAGCAAAACATGTTTTTCATGCTTTGCTGTTGGAAACTGTCACTGTGGAATAACAACAGTGACAACGTTTCTAGAGATGCTGTGCCTGTTTTCGGAGGATTTCCTAATTTTTTAAAGGTCAAGGGGAAAAAAATCACTCCAATCTTTTCTGCATTCACTTAAACTATCTACATTTTTTCATTTGTTTTAAATTAGAGGAGCCAGAATCTAACAGATAAAGTCATCAGCTTCAGTTCTGCTGAGGGTTTATTCACTTTAGGTCAAACAATGTTAACTTGTTTTAGAAAGCCAGCAGGGACTATTACATGTGCAGCATTTTCCCTCAGAAACCCTCCCCTCCCACACACACACAGTTTAAAAGAGTTCAAAACAATAAATATCCAACCTATTTAAAACTGTCTATGACAGCAAAGGTTTAAGTGCCTGAATGACAGAGAAAAGTGAAATGACAATTTGAGTTACCTTAGCTCCTCTACTGAAATAACAGCTCTGTGTTTGGTTCTGTGCTTCTGACTGAAAGGTAATAAATCAGCCCTATTTTGTAAAATGTTTATTTTAACTACTGAACTGACAATTTAGGTGGAAGTAGCTGGTGATGAATTGACAACAGCGTTGTTGCTCTCTCCTTGCTTTATCACATAATCAGCAGCTTGATCCTCTGATCAGCGAAGCCTTGTTTTAGTAGCACAGAGGTGCTAACAGCCATCTCCAAAATTCAGGCTACACATCTTGTATTTTTTCTGACTATCCACAGCTTCCCTCTAGATGGACAAAGCGTGGCAGCTTTCTCCTGAGCTCTGCCGTATAACAGATCTGCCTCTGGAGCTGGGCTGGATCAAGACAGCTTTCAGGCATTGAGGAAAAGCTCAGGAGTAAAAATTGGATATATCACATGAATATGTTGATTTCGTTCAAACTCTCCCTCCTTCCAGAAATTATGTGCCCCACCCAAAGGCAATGTGTCAGTTGCTGCTCCCACATTTTACCTACTCTGTTCTAAAAAGCTTATTCTTCAGTTTGAGCTCATCAGAACCTCGCTGCCAGATACCCTGTAGAAACCAGGTACTTGGCTTTTACTCGGTTCCAAACCTGACTTCATGTGCTGCTACTTATGCCAACCGACTGCTGCTCAGCTCTCTTTTCACTGAAGAGACACAAGAGATGTTCTCTAGGACAGCAGGAGTCATCCAAAGGCCAGAAGGTGTCTAAACCTGTAAGCTGATTACTATTTACGGGGACTAGGCTCTGAAAGTGATATTACATTGGGATGGGGGGGTTTTTTGGTTGGTTGGTCGGGGGTTTGTTGGCTGATTTGTTTTCCCACTGCTTTCCCACCACCCATCTTTCTGCTGAAGCTTTTAAAAAGTGAGATGGAAAATGGGGAGACAGCATCTAGAGAAGCATGATCCCCACAAAAAAAAACAAAAATGAAAAACAAGCAAACAAAAAACCAAACCAAAACCCAAATGTATGAGGCAAACTGGATTGTATTTATGTGTGTAGGTTATAAATTTCCCGGAAGGGACTGGATTAGGAATATCTTTGGCATTTTAACAGAACTAAACTTTTGCTATAGCTTCCTGAAAGAACTATTATGAATTCCCGAGCAAGCTACATTCTGCTTCCAGAGAAAGGACTGTATATGAATACTGCTTTCAAGAGGAAGAAAGTACAGGATTCATTCTCTTTCAGTGTTTTACAAACCCTTTGAACAAATGCTGCAGAAGATGCTGGCTGCTTGGAGTTAGAGATACTATCTAATGACTGGTTCTGCTCTGGCTTTAGGGACCAACACAGACAAGTGTGGGAATTAGGGACACCCAGGATTGGGTTCAGGTTCCAAGTGGCTCATCTGCCTTTACAGAAAAAAAGCCAATGTAGGAATCCAGCCATGTAAATTATTGCAACTAATGAACAGAAATGCTCATTAATTTCTGTAAACAGGCTGTGTTGATTGCAACTGTAGTATGGAAAAAAGAAACATGTTTTTGAACTGACTGAAGAAAGCATTAAATATAACATGTTTCTAGTGTGACTAAATTAATCATCACCACCCTCCACCAGTTTGTCCCTGTTTGGCAATGGACTTAGAGCTTCACATCTAGTAAAAAATCAATCCAGAAATCTGATCAGCAATAACATAATGCTAGGAGAAGTCAAAGTAATGAGCTAAGGAACAAAGCCACGTTTACAGAATATTTTCAGCCCAGTCTTCTGCTGAGACACCCTCAGATGTTCATTTCAGAACTGCTTTCCCAGAAAAAAGCAGCAGCCAAATATTTTAACTCATTAGATATACTTGAACTCTTCGCTGCAATGTTGTGCTGTTTCACATGTGCCAGACTCCAAATGGCTCCATGTGGATGCAAAGTATGTCCACACAAAGGTCATTTGCAGGATTAGACCAAAGAGTTGCAGGGGAGGCAAGGGAAAGCAGTCCAAGTTAGTTTAATTCTCAAGGCAGTCTTTAGGGCCTAAGCAAGCAAAACAAACTCTAAGCACAGTAATGCAAAGCATTTTTCCCTGATGTCTAGGGTCAGGGATTAATATTTTTTTATATATTATGAGTGTTCTTTCCTTTTGATCAGGTGGGGATGGACTGTTAGCTTTCAGGTCTGTGTGACTATCTGAGGTGAGGGCCACATGTATTTGACAATTTTTATAAAGTTAATTAGCCTGAGTAACTGGATCTGATTAATATAAAAAAGACATCCAAAGGGAAAACCCTCCTCCTTGATATACAGATTCCTGTTTGCTCTTCTCATCCCCTGTGGGACCAGCTGCAGGAGCAACAGGTTCTATTCCATTTGCAATGTGTCGGTCTGCTCTTCTGGAGACATGCTCTAAGCTTTAGAAATCTTGATGAAAGCCAGAGAAAAAGTGAAGATTTGCAGCAGTTGTCATTTGTCAAACTTCTCTATGCACTAAAATTTTTTCATGTGCTGCTCATAGCTTCTATGTTTATTTAATCTGCTTTTCCTTATTTATTGTTTTCTTTTATAAAACAACAGTTATTAAAACACTGGCAGCTCAATAATTTTCTTAAAAATATGTTATATTGCCTTTTGAACTGTGTGGAACTTCCAAAGCACAAAAGAGTTAAAGAAAAATAAACAGATTACTGCAACTTTCTGCATTTCAAAATAGAGGTAAATAACATCTGTGCAGAGCTCAAGTCCCTTCCAATAATTAGCTGCTTTAGAGAAGGGGGTGAACCACGTGGCAACACTGCAGCAGTCATCTTTTGGCTTTTCCTCCTGCAAGATGTGTTTTTTGACTCTAGCTCAGAGGATTATGCTCCTCTTGCTCATGACAATACTGCTCTTACAAGAACAAAGATGAGAGCTGAGAGCAGAGAGTGAGGCACATTGCTTGGATCACTGGGAAGGGATGGTCTATGTTAGTACTGCCTGAAGATGGCTACCTCAAGCAGCTCTCTGATTTGGCTGCATCTGAAGCTAAATGGTTATTTCACAGACTGCTGGACTAATGAAATAGTGCCCCACCCCCTTCCTTTTCATGCTGCTCTGCATTGAGAGAGGGTATAGAAACAACTGACCCAGCTGGAGGGGATGGCAGCTATAGGGAGACTGGTACTTCTGAGTGATGGGATTGTGCTGGCCAATGATCCTGCTCCGTGCAGCATCCTCTGCAGAAGCATTGCTGGAGCACCTTATTCCTGTCAAATGTGTCACTCGGTGCAGGGCAGACTGGCAGGGTGCTTTAAACCATGTCAGGGCTCACCTGCCACTCTTCAACAGATAGGATCCACTTAGTAGTCACATATTTTGGTTCTTCTCTGACAAATGCCAGAGCCTTATAATTTGGGGTCTAGTCTGTTGTAGTCTTTGCTCATTCTGCATTGGCTTCCTGCAAGCCTTTCCTGTTCCTGCTCATGCAATTTCCATCGATTATACATAAGATGCCTGCAGAATCTAAATGTTCCTTAGCGTATTGGCTGGAAAAGCTTTAATTAAATGGATCTCATGCTCTCTTCTTCTTGTTAATGAAATTACTTCTTTTGGTTCCAATTCTGAGCAGGAGCACTGCTGAAATATTGAAAACATTAATGGATTATCAAAGCATATGCTGGGTACTCTCCTTCAAAAATATGAATGTGTTATTCACCTTCAGTTTAGCTCAACGTAAAAACAAGAATGAGGGGCTCTTGTTGTAGATATAGGTGTTCCTGCACAGCCACTATTGTTTATTCCAGGAGAAAGCAAATGTTTACATATGTGGCTGCAATAGGACTCCCTCTCTGGGCAAACAGGGAGCTTAATAACACAACCCCTTAATATCCTGAGGCAAGGGAAATTTTCTGCTTCCCTTGTGCTCTCCAAATGCACTAGACACTGAGGATGGTATTGATGACACCTGATTTTACCCATCTATAAATTATTCATTTGATCTGAGCTAATCAGATATGCTCCCTCAATAGTCAATGAAGGACAAAGAAGCTGGCCAGGCACATTTGTACCACGTTTGTAAGATGGCTTGCATCAACCTCTCAGGGTTCTTACTTCTCTTCAGTAACTTCTGGGAAAGCCCAGACCACTGCAACTGCAATGACATAGTAGCCAACTTTCTTTTTGTCCACCCTCATATTGGGAGAATTACAGAAAAAATAGCAATTTATTCTTGTGTATAAAACACATCCCTTTGATGGCTAGCCAGGGACAGCTGTGCAATTCTGCTCTGTATAACTATAATATAAAAGTATTAATTATTTCTATATTAAGAAATAAATATGACATGAGGTAACAGCAAGGCTTTCATCCAAGTGTGTAGGGGGATTTTTCTCTTGGTAACTTAACATTGCTGTTAACCAAGTACATTAACTGAGACATCTCAATTATGTTAATTAGTTATTTTCTAATTCTTTAGCTTTATAGATTGTCATGCCATTTTGTGGGGTGAGATCAAGTGTGACTGTGCTGCAGGATCTGTATTACTAGAGGTTTGTCTTTAGTAAGGAAGAATTTTTTACTCTGAGCAAGGTACCAGACCTTGTATTTTGAAAGCTTCTGTAATAGAAAATATCGATTTTCAGTTTCGTTTCATTCATCATGTTAAAAAATTTAGCAGTCTGGCTGTCATAAACTATACCAAGAATAGTTATGAATCTGGAAACAATATACCTAGTACATGCAATTTTTTTTTAATATAGAAATTTGGTCCATTTAATAGTAATAGAAAATTGAGCAGTGTGTCCCCTACCACAGGAAATTATTAGAAGATCTGTTTCACAACTGAGTTGTGTGTAAGTCCATAGAAAAATAAAACATTGAAACATTATATAATTGACCTCTCTTGAGGTGAAGAAACATCATAAACTATGTGCCAAATGCATTAAAACTAAATTCTAAGTACACATTCTCATGAGGGCTGCGGGTTTTTTATTCATTGTATGTCAGCATCATAGAAAGACTTTCTGTACAGATATTCTTTAAACTACTCTGCAGGAAGGAGTGATTAAATCCTTATCTTGTTCACCTGGACAAGACAGTGATTGGAGAAGTGTTCTTTTCATGGAACTGGGATTGAGAATGAAGGCCACCCTACAGCAGGAGGCTTTTCAGTCGTGTGTGACTTGAACTGAGACCACTGCAGTTATTCTTCTGATGCTGCCAGCAAACAGCATGAAACAATAACTTGGTTATCCAAGCACTGCCACATTTATCACAGCCTGGATGTTAATTTAGAAAGCAAACACAGCTCAGGGCTTTAACCCTATGTCTGTCTTAAGGCTCAGTTTATGGGAAGGCATGTCAGAGGTCAAAGGTGCTGTTGACTACAATTATGAATTAAAAGTTTTGGAAAGGAGATCAAAAATAAACTTAGTTTTGTGAGTGTTAGCACTGTAGAATCTATGACTCAGGCATCCATTGAACCCATGTAAAAAGCACTTGGCAGCAAGATAGTCCTTCAGGAGAAACCATAGTATTTCTAAAGGTGCCAGAACACAGAAGTCGCTGGGTATGGCCCCCGCAGATCATCTGGTAGCAGCTCCTGCAAGGTGTTCCAAAGCCTGTACATCTCTCACTGTATATTCTCATTTACCCACTTGCCTTTGGAGTCAAGAAACAGCCTCCCACGAGTTCCTGAGTACCAAAATTACACTTACCACTCCCTTGTTATAAAACCCTCTCGTTCTCCTGTGATAGCTGTTGGGGTGGAGCAGTGCTGGGGGTGGGTCCTGCAGCCCACCGGCTCCTGGAAAGTGTAGGAAGGCAGCATCACACTGGAAGAAGATCTCCACAGGATATTGATCATTATTGCAACATAGATATATTAGAAATAATGAATATGCTATAGAACATACTGCATGTTTTCCTTCTTTGTTTTAAGAAACCCCTTTTTCATCTGTGAGGCTGATATCAAAATGTGTCTCTGTCATAGGACCTGTAAACCCCAGTCTGGTTTTTTAAGACTCTTCATCTTGATTAGCAAGATTTCCAGTATTATAACTATGTTAACAAAGTCAGACTAACTCAGAAGCCATCTCACACACTACTGTGTTAGCCCCGGGGGCAGATCAGGCCTCATTACTCCTTTCGTGAAGCTGTAGAGTTATGATCACTATTATAAAGACCTGAGGGCCTTTGGGATATTAGTCACATGTTAGATCTCCTCCCCTATGTTCCTTGTGAATTTCAGAGTTGTTAATAATTTTCCTTTTATGTGGAGAAATCCCTTCCAGTGTAGGAGCCAATTTCTAGTCACCTAAATGCTCATACACACAACCCATAATTGCAGAATTTGTATTCAGTGAGCTATGCTCACAATGTTTATTTTACTCACTACATAACTGGATGGAACTACACAGCTCCATATGTATTTCAGGTTAAAATGCAAGTGTCCAGCACTGAACCAGAGTATCTTTTCCTGGTTTACCTCCAAAGTAGTTCTGTTATGAAGATCTATTCCTAAACTAGCACATAGATGTCACTTAGAGACAGGTTGTAATGGGAAACATTGGCTTTTTGGCTAGATTAGTGCATTTAAATGGATCAGTGATGCAATGCAGCTGTAGGGTGGAGGCTTTTTAAAAGCTGCACTTCTCAGTGCCAAATATAATGAAATACGGATGACTTCGAGCTAACTTATTGTTGATCTTTATATGAGGGGAAATTTTGCAACATGAGTATTTGATACTGAGAAGCTGCACTGTGGAAAATCAAAAAGATACACAGTGATTATAAAGATAAGACAGATACAGGGAGAAAGCAAAAATTGACAAAATTGGTAAAATAAATGTGAAATGAGCTGGAGATAATCAAAGATGGGTAAAATTGAAATTATAAAACTCAACAGAAAAAAGAGATGAAAATAATGGAAAATATAACACAGAGTGAGTAACAAGGATATGATCAATAAAAGACTGGATGCAAACAGAATAATCCTTATATGAGAAATAAATTCTTCTGGAACAAACTGCAAAGCTATACAAATTCAGGGGTAAGAAGGTTAGCCTGATTCTGAACTGATCACTTATTTTTTGCTATGTTGTACTCACAGCTCTCGATTTGGATTGTGTTTTATTGCCTAAACTTACAATCTCGGGTAACAAAGGGAGACTCATGAAATAGTTCAGATCAATCTTCTTGCTTCCCAAGTAATTCCCTTTTCCCCTCCATAGATCTACCACAGGCACTGTCAGTATTTTTAACTTGTTTCTGACTCTAAGATGGGAAACTCTCAGGCATCTTGTGCTAATCCAGCAATAGTTTGAAAAAAAAAGTCTTTTGCCAACTAAGAAATGCAGCAGTCCCTGTGAAGCTGCCCAGCTGAAAAAGAAATAACACACACAAGAAGCTTCTGACCTATTCTCCTCTACAGCAAACCAGAGAAAATGAAGAAAGTTCTGGAGATAACAGAAGTCAAGTAATTTTTTAAATCAGATCATTAAACTTGAAGTTATGTGTTTAATTTCAAAAGAAATCCTCAAAATGTGACCCAGTGTGTGTTCAGGTTTCCTCAGCACTTCAACCGCCCAAAAAAATGCATTGCAGTAGAGTTCACTGAGTTGGAAGAACAGCAGAGTGTGGACCAAGAGCAGTGCTGTGAGCAGTGAGAAGTGCTGTGAGCAGTGAGCAGTGCTGTGAGCAGGCAGAGCAGTGATTTGAGCAGGCAGAGCAGTGTTGGGTGCAGTGAGCAGTGCTGAAAGGAGGCAGAGCAGTGCTGGGTGAGGCAGAGCAGTGCTGTGAGCAGTGAGCAGTGCTGTGAGGATGCAGAGCGGTGCTGTGAGCAGTGCTGTGAGCACTCAGAGCTGTGCTGTGAGGATGCAGAGCAGTGCTGAGAGCAGTGAGCAGTGCTGTGAGGATGCAGAGCAGCGCTGTGAGCAGTGCTGTGAGGATGCAGAGCTGTGCTGTTTGGACCGATGCTGCTGTCGGGATAACCCCTCGCATTATGTAACAGAAGACATGAAATTGTAAATGGACAAGAAGGAGGTCACTTGTATCTTCTCTGAACTTGCCTCATCACCTTTGTTGCTTTTCCAAGCACCTCCACAATTGTATAATAGCTGATTTTTTTTCAAGAAGTCAGTGTGACTAGACCCTGGAGGTTTGCTAAAGACATAACCATAAATGAACCATTTTTTTTTGGCCTGCTGTTTTTGAGAGCTGGAAACCTGAATCGTTTATGAGAAACAATATCCTTTTTGGGGCCTTACTGCATTAATTGCACATGGATTTGGACCATCTCTCACATGCAGCAAAAAGTGACTCATGGCAACAGAACCTGTCTCTAGCCAGTAGCTCTGAAGACATTAGAGGGCTGGCTATGGCAGTCCCTGTTCCAGCAGGGCTCTGTAAAGCATTTTGCATTTTAAATTGCTTCAGCTCTGCCATCTAGGGGAGCTCAGCCCAGCAGGGTATGTGTTATAGGAAATAACAAGGAATCCATCAAAAACAAAGGATTTTGGCAGAAAAATCCAGGGACACTCCCCAGCCAGGCCTGTGATTTGGGGAGGAGGAGAGCCTGTACAGGAGTCTTCTGGTCACCCTACCAGGCTTTAGCTGTGACGTGGCCACAGCAGAGAAAACTGATCAGACAGAGTCACATTAGCATTTCAACCTGGCCATAATGAGTAGAATAAATGCAGCTGCAGGTTTGGCAGTCCCATGTGAGCAGACCCTAAACAAGGCTTGTTGTTTAATTTCAGGGGAAGAGAAACTGAGACTAAAAACATCTTTCAAAACTGTCTAGTACATCCCCTTCCAATTCCAATTGGGTTGTTCCCAGCCTTCTGTTTTTTAGTGATTTATCTATTCTAATTTTAAATGACTCAAGAGATGGAGTTTCCACCTCTTCCCGTGGGAAATTAGTCCATGGTCTGATAGACACAGCCAGGATATTTTCCTGATGTTCAACCTTCAGTGGTTTTCCTTTGTTCAGTTTAATCTCATTACTCCCAGTTATTCCCTGTTGGTCAGTGCCAAGCACTCAGCCCCTCTCTTTTGTATTTACACCTTCACAGTTGGATACAGTTGTCTTTGGAAAAATCTGGTAGGCTTGATTATGTATTGTCCACCTTCTCAAATGAAGAGAAAAAACAAACAAAGAAAAAAAGAGTAAAGGCTAGTACAAGTTAGTCTTAAAGGATGTTTTCAAGACTTAATCTGCTTCCATTCACCAAACCTCACTGAGACTTGCTCATATTTTTTAGGTTGCAGTGACTGGTGACCCCACACAAACCCATCACCACTTTCCTACCCATATCAGAACTATGAGAACATAAGTTGTACAAGGTGGGAGTAACGGATGTGAGAAACCAAAATCAGGTTCCTATAATAAGAGGACACAGAAGCCCAAGAGTTGCAAGGAAAATGTGTTTAGTGGCGTGGCATTAAAAGATTACCATAAATATCTGAATGTGACAAATAGGAAGTAGAAAAGCTGGTGAATCATAAGCATGGAGAAAGCTGCCAAAATGATATTTATAATGAGATCCTTTAGAGGCAAAGTACAGAGAGGGAAGACAAGGTGATTGAATACAGCTATTTCTTGAATTTGCAGAAAGTGCTGAAAAGATAATAAGGATCCCTTAACACCTTGTAAGGAAGAATAAAAATGTGGAAGCAGAAATATCCTGGAAGCAAAATGAAAGAATGGAGACTAACCTGAGCAAATCCCTTGAAAGTAGGAGACAGATCAGAGGAGGAAGGTAATATTAGCTAGAAATAAATCAATAGGGACTTTTATGGAACCCTCAGCAGATAGCTGGGCTTTCTGGAAGCTCAGTCTAAAATGCAGCCTCAATAGAACAGTCTGTTCCTGCTTTGCCCTTGCCATAAGGAAGCTGCTGAGAGAGATGCACAATTCCTTCTCCTTCCCCCAAAAGCTTCTGTCTCTAATATACCTAAGTTTTACATATAACAGTTTAAAATGTTTTTCAAGTGACAGTTTAAAGTTAGAATGAAAGACTCACCTTGCCTTGAGTTCTGGACTTTATGGACATCATGAGCCAAGTACACTGATTCAGTGGAGCACAGGTGGCAGAAGACAAGTCAGGGAAGAGTTAGGTCAGAACTGAAGAAGAAAACTCTGAGCAATGATGTGCTGCTCAAGGAGCAGACCCTCAGCAAGGAGGAGAGAACACATGGATGGACAGCTGGAGTCAAGGACTGGATTTTTTAAGGTGGGAGAGACTAAAGTACCCTTGCATTGCTCCTTGCACCTGCAAATATGTTAATTCCTCTTTCGCCGTGAATCCACTGAGGACACAGCAGGAGAACATTGCTTTTATCAAGGATAATGACTGTGACTCCGTGGCTCTGACATTATCAGGAACCACTCCAACAGCACGTGCACAAGCTCCAGGCTCTTGTCCTTTGCACACAAGCGAAAACAAGAACATTCAGATACTAAGTAGGACAAAAAGTTTTTATGGGCCCAGGCATGGCTGTTCCTGGGACACTGCACTGCCTTCCAGCTCATCTGGACTGCAGCAAGGTGTGGAGGAAAATTCTCTGGCATATCTTCATGAGCTAAGTGTAAAGTTATTGTTGTTATGTGATGGCTAGTGATAGAAACTGGAATAACTCATCTGGAGACAGCAGAATCTCCTTTCAGCTAGCTCAGTTCGGATAATGCCAAATAGACTGACCCTAGCCAGAGACATCCGAGCCCAGAGATGTATTTTAAAATGTGTAAGACATCCAGATTTTGAATTTTAGAAGTCTAAACCCTATATCCACTCTTGCCATAGATAACCTTCTGTAATATATATATAAAAATTAGTTTTCTCTATAACCTTTTGCTTTTTTCCCGTATGCATTTTTTTTCTCATTGGACAGATTGCCCAGTTTAAGGTGGTACTTTTTCAGTTTTTCTGGAACAAGCTGAGGTGCCTGGTAGCTAGCTAGGGTCACCAGCACTCTAGTTGCCAGGCAGGAACTAAGAAAGGCTGCAAAACAGCAAATAGGATCTCAAGTTGAACTTTTTGAAGAAGAAAATAAATCAGGGGTTATAAAACATTAGGGGATTTTAAACTGATTTAGGAGCTGTAAGGCTATGCAATTTTTCATTCATCTGGGAGGCAATAGTACAAATACAAAAGTTTTGTCTAGACCAACATCAAGTGATCTTTTCTAATTCTGCATTTTGCAGTGACTCCACCTAAGCCATTTATCTTTATATTATTTGGCTGGATAGTAGAGGCATGGTATGCAATATTACTTACTTATCCATTTTAAGGATCAGCCTTCAGCTCAGAAAGATAAGAGAAACTGTCAGGACAGACAGCAAGAATCTGTGATTCACAAGATGTCACATGCTTCAGTTTCTTGACAGGAATTTCTGAAACGAGAACCACCTGCTCCTGGTAGTAATGCAGCAACTCTTACTGGAAAGGCAAACAGCTATTTCAGTAGAGTCTGGGGGGCAAAAGAAGCTACAAGAAATGAATCCTGCCAGAAGCTTCAGCAGCAGTTCTGTGAGACCAGAAAGGAAGTGCAGCAGATCTTCAGTCTGAGAGTCCAGCAGAAGGCTGCTGGTTCCAGCGAAATTAAGACAAAGCAGAGCTAGAAATACAACAAAAGATAAAGGAAGACAATAAAAGAAATGCAGTGGGGGAAAAAGAGAGTAGGAATAGGAAGAGGCAAAGGTGCTGCAAGCAGAGTATGATCTAGCAGTTGATTTGTTGGGCAAGGAGCCAATTAGTCAAACCCCAGCACATCTGGCAGGTCTAAGATGGGGCATCCCTTAGGGTGCTGCTGCTGAACAGGACACTTTGCCATGTGCAGTGCCACTGCTGGAGATGAAAAGCCTGGACACCTCAGCCCCTGCAGAACCCTGGTTTCATTTGTTGTGGTGAACTCCCTAATAGCTTGAAAGTACTGCTTATACATATCTCTAAAATCAGGCCTGTAACTTCTCGATTTTTGAAACAGAAAATCTGTGTTCTTGCCCACATCCTGTATTTGTGCTGTGAAAGCTCAGACATATCTGCAAAGGGCCAACCTGTAACAGTCTTATCTAACACTGTACTTTTCTCTTGGATGTCACTGCACTTGGCTGTCCACTCAATTAGATGAGCTTCCATATTTTTCACAACTGATCTGAAAATACGAAGATATAGAAAGGAAGATGATATCCAGAAAGGAGAAGAGGGTTGGAATGTGGCATTCAGCAATACCTGATATTTGGGTGGGAGCTGAAAGCATACAGCTGTTGCTTTTGATTTTAATTGCAATAAAATTTAAAAGAATTGTAATTAATATGACATGAAAGCTCAGATGGAATGAACTGGCATAAACTAAGCCTGTGGTTAGTTTAAACATCTATCACACTGACCTCTCATAAATCAGGGTCAGGAAACAATGAGGGGGCAGGCAAGTGTTTGTGATGTTGTTTGCTGACTGGATGTTCAAAGGAATGCTGGAAGAATGTGCCAAGAATCTGGCTTTGTCAGGAAAAAAAGTTCTTGTTTTTGAAAAGACTGACAGATCTATAGAGACAAAGAGGAGCAAGCTGCTGCACAGGCAAACAGACTAAATCCAGAAGCAGGGCTTCTAGAAGTTTCTCCAGGTGTTGCAAATAATTAAAAGTAGTAGGAGAGGCCCAAGACGTCCGACTGTAGTCCAGCATTGCGCTGTGCCTGTGCAGAACCAGCCCCAAGGCTGGGAGCGAGGGGGGTCTCAGCAGCCTGTAAAGCTTGTGCAGGTGTAGAACCAGTCCAGAAAGCAAACCTAGGGTTGCAGAGAGAGCTACTGATGGCAGTGCACTGGGAAAAGCAGATCAGCAATTTCTGGCATTGCCACAGAAATCTGTGGCAGGAACTCAGATGAGGCCCAGCATATTTTATGCTATTGTCATGGCCGGAAAGGCTGAAATGATGAAGGATATTCCTCTAAAGCCAGTTGTTCTCACTTCAAGGCTGCCTTACTGTGCCATAAAATGTCACTGGAGCAAGAGGAAACAATTCTGTGGTTGCTGAGATAATTTAGAACACACACAAGGTGTATCAGGAGAAATAAGGAGCATTGACCCACTGTGGAAAGCACGAGGGAGGGCAAAAACAAAGTTAATTTGGATGAGCAATCTGCATTGCCACCTTTGAAATGTACTTGTTGGAAGGAGGGAAAGTGAGAATCCTAAGTTAAAACCACACTTGTGATGGTTCCTTTAACTGGAATTTCTAAGGTCAGTAAAGTAGAGCTAATGAAGCACACTTGGTATGTAATGAGGCAGGAATTCTATGACTTAAATTTACTGACCTAAAACAGTGAACACAGAAGTTCTGGTAGAATTCTGGAAAATGACTGAGAATATGAGAAACAGCAAAATACATTTTAGCTGAGACTTTATCAAAATAGGGATAGAAAAAACTGACTTTTATTTTCAGCTGTTTTTCTATGTCCACATTTCTACTAACAATTATTATTATAGGAACATAAATAAGAATTATTTTTGTCTTTCAGATAGCAATTCATGCAGATAGTGATACCTGAATGCTTAATTGTCTATTTTAAAATTAACTTTTAGAGCAAATTTGATATTAATTAACTCAGAAGAGTGATGGCAACTTCCCAAGATTTTTCACCTCAGGTGAACATATAGACAAAAGAACAAATCATAAATGCGTTTTTTTCCTGGACTGACTAATTAGATGACTCTTGAAAATAAGCTGGCGAGGGACTTTCCAGAAATGTGTCAGAGAAGAGGAAAATTTTTTAAAAATCCAAAATCTCTCCAAACTCTAAATTCTTAAATAATTATTTTCATGTTGGCAGATCTTTATCTATTAGCCCTCAGTTTTTATGATAACTACAGTATAACCTACTAGGACACTACATTTCCCTATATATCAAAACTGTCTGGAGGAGTGAAGGACCTTCTTTGAACAGCAGCTTCTTTCAACAGCAGCAGAAAACATCAGCCAGGCTTTGGTACCTTAGTGTTTCACATATCTTGGTACTATAATTTTGATTAAACCTAAACATGGAAATCACCTACTTTCTCGACTTTCAAAATAACTTTTTCCCACTCACCCTATTATTTCAGTTGTAGCCACAGGCTGGGAGGGAGTGGTAGGTCAGGAATGGTAATTTTGAGCTATAAAACACACATTTTTGAAGCAGTCTTGGGCAAAAGTGAAGGGCCAATGGAGGGTGAGAAAAACTGGTTCTGGAAAGAAGCTGAATCAAGGTAGCACCAGCAGCCAGGGAGAGCAGCACAAACCCTCAGGAGAAGGGCAGGGATGTTTATAAAGGTAGCATGATGACATTTTTTATTTAGAGCTCGTTCTTGGTGAAAAGCTAACTCCTACACCTTTACAGTTTTAAACTGTGATCCCATCTGCTCTAACACCAGGAGCTGAACTTGGAAAATACCAGGAGATCTCAGCAGGGTGCTGGACTTGACGTTGGGAGCTGCCACGAGAGGCTGTGAGCCCTGAGGGATCACTGCGCTTCTGGCCAGGTGCTCTGGCTGCTGCATAAACCAAAGACTATGGTTGTCCTTCTCATCCTCCCAGCCCAGCCCTTCCAAAAATGGCAGGATAAAATGCCACTATCCCTATCCCAGTTCAGCCCAAGCCTGTTACCCCATAGGCTGTGCTGATACCCAGTACTTTGTGGCCACTCCTGCACTATATAACTGATAATAATTGTACATAGTTTAGTGCTTTGGCTGGGAAAGGGTTTCTATTAGCAAATTAAGGTGGAAGACACAAAGGTTCTGGCTGTTCTGTCAGGATAATGGCTGTGGATGAAACTGTGGCTTTAGGCAGGCCAGGTTGGTCTTGAGGAGCCTCAAGGGAGAAAGCCTTGGAATTCATGGGCAGATGAACTACAGAGGAGAATAAAGCAGCTGTGTTCTGTGATGATTGTTATGATTCATAAACAAGAGTTTATATTCTACTCTTTTTGCTTTACTAGAAATGGGCCTTGTAAATTATTATGAATTTGGAAAGTCTGCCTAATGATGGCTGAGAAGAGCTATGATGTGCCTTTGTCTCCTCAGGTAATGAAGATTTACCTCAACAGCAGAGACTTCCAGAAAACATCGGTGGATGAACGTGTGGTGATCCTTACTTCACACTGCATGGCTGCTTTCCCATCATATTTCATGATGTATTAAATTTTGTGCCCAAAATTTGCATTCTTGTAGTTAACAGTAGTACCACCATTCCTAATTTTAGGCCGATATATTAAAGGAGGCAAAAGGACTCTTTGGAATAATATCCATATTGAAAATGTTACTATGTTCATGTGTACACCTATACTAACAAAAATGTGTTGGTACTATCTGGCTTAGACTCTGTAGGGGCTTAACTTGAGGTGTGTGAGCAATGATGGTCACTTGGTCTGTGTTCCTCTGTAGGAACAGGTTTGTATGTGTGAAGTGAGTGTACCATTGAAACACAGAGAGCATGCACTCCTTTCTGAGTAGCTTTACATACAGTTTTCACAACCTATTTGGCTTCACAAAATACTGTTGTCCTTCTGAATAAAATAATTTACATGTCTCAGAGACTGCTGAAGTTGAGACAGTCTAAACACAGTTAAGGGGATGGAAAATAACCATGGTAAATCTGTTCCCAGCCAAAGACTTCAGATCTGCCTGGGGCAGTGCCATGATGTGCCTTGATTCTCTTCTTCCCTTCTGCATAGGAAATGTGTTTTTATGTTTGACCCTTTTTCTATAAATAAACAGACCATAATCAGAAAAACACTTGCTAGCTTTGGACTCCAGCTTGTGACTTGTGTGGGGAAAATATTAAAATACTTTGAGGCGTATTTTGGCTAGACTTCTGTGAGATATGGCTGAGGCCTGACAGAATCAACAGTGTGCCAGAGCTGACCAGGATAAAAAACCCTATCCTGTGTTCGTCTGAGTACTGGAGCTAGAAAAGCTGCAGCAAAGGAGGGTGTTTGTTGTGCTGATTTGTGATGCAGTGGCTCCGTTCCTCCTCCAGCCCCAGGCGCTGCCTAAGCTGTGGCAGCAAACAAAACCACACTGCACAGCGGTGGTGGCACAAAACCCTCCCTCCACGCCTTGCAATCCAGTCACCTCCACTCTGATACTTCTGGATACAAAGCAGAGATATTCCACCCCCCAAAGTTAAGTATTTGCTACTTTTCTTAAAATCTCCCTTGAAAGACCAATGACTGCCACTCAGCAGAGTATCTCAGCACTTTGTGGGTATTGTTTCCTCTTAGGATTGCAGACTCATCAGTGTCTATCTGCAGATCATTCTTCACCTCTCACCCAGCACCTGCTGAGCTTGTAAATTGATTAATAGGCTAAGAGGAATTGGGATAAATTAAGATGTAAAGAATAGGGGTAAAACTTGAGATGGAAAGACCTTAAAATCTCAGAAAATAGGGCAGAGAGGCTGTGAGGAACAACACTGGAATCTATACAGATGGAGTAACATCTATGTCTAGTACTTAATTAAATTAATTAAATTTAAAACAGACAGATTGACTTTACAGGGCTGAGATTGTCTTGTCTACAGCTTAGGCAAAATAGTACTGGAAGCTTCAGTTGGGTGTTCGTAGTTAAAAGCTTGAACACAGTTAATATCATCATGTTATTATGTGAAATGCTTCTGAAGGAAGATAAACAATTTTAGTTTCTTATCGTTTTCTTTCCCATATGGCACAAATGGGCCCAGGACCAAACTGGCTTTCAGCAGAAAGCTCACATCTCCACACTCATTCAGCAGGTCATATTTAACCAATTTTAATATCTTGCCTGTACACCCACTGGTGGATCCATTCCAATTAATACTCTATGGCTTAAGTTTTTTTAATGACACTTCATTTTTTTACTCTCCTTGACTCTTCTGCCACTGTTGTTGAATATTCCTTTGTAGCTGATCTGTTTTCTGTCTCTCTATGCTAATGTTTATGCTGAGTTACTATTTCCAAAGGCTAAATTTTGAGCACCCTCACTGCATTTCAAATTTCCTAAGAAAGAGCAGAAACACTACTACAATAATTCTCATGAAAACCCAAACAAATAAATCTATTAAACACTTGCATGATTCAGAAAGACAAAGAGATATTCACGCCCACATGAAAGAATGACATGATTGTGCTTGCCTCTTCTTTTTGTTGTGATATCCTCCTGTTTTCATTCCAAGTTATGTTACTGCATATTTTCCCAGTCTATCCAGATTAGGCAAGAAACATATTTTCAAAGGTACATGGTCACTGAAGGATGCGGCTAGGCACCTACCCAAGCAGGTGAAATCCCATAAAATTTTCTTGGATGCATAAGCACCTTTGAAAATCTGCTCTTGAATGTTTCAGAAAAAGGGCTGAAGTTTCCTAGTAAATCACAAGCATTTGTGAATGTCCTTAAAAACTACAGGACTGGCAAGGACTTGGTTAAAAGACATTGTGATAGAATAGAGAATAAAAGAATGTGTAACTGGAGATAGAAAATCTTAAGAAAAGAGATTAATACTTCTAGAAGTTTAGGAAAATGGAAGATTGCTGAGAAAAGGCACTTCAAGATAACTCTGTTTTCTGGCACTGCTTCTAAAACATCTTAGCTAAATTCCAATGTTTTTCTATGCAAATTCAATAGCTTGGAAGGCATAACATATGTCTTCCAGCAATAGCTGTCCCTTGTGTAACCTCATGACTTAATAGCACTGATAAATGTACAAAGCTCTACTAACAGTAGGAACAATGGAATTTTGAACACCTGCAGTAATGAGTTAATTTAATGAAATTTTGTGTCATGGTTAGAAACACCACTTTCTTACCATTATGAGAGGCCCAATCATGCAGGTTGAAGACAGACTTCTAGAACTACAGTACTACAAGTAATTTTTGTTTCTTTCTGCTATGGAAAAACAAAGGAAAACTTTCATGCCACTCCTGAAACAAACTAAAGGTCATCCTCTGAACAGTATCCAAAACTTACTATTAGACATAAATTGCTGTACTGCAGACTCCAATAGTTTGTCAGTAGCTCATTGCTCCATGCAGCAGCAGAAGGAACAAGGCTTGACAGCAAGTATTTAACTAATTGAGTCTAAATTTCTGCATTTGGAAACCCCTTGGTGTTCCAAAACAACTGCTGGCAGCAGTGAAAAGTTCAGCTGCGGATACACATGTGTTCATGTGAAGGTACAAAGAAACCAAGTGCTGGTTTATTGACAGAAAGGAAGGCAGGGTCAGCCAGTTCTGCATAACAGCACAAGCATCCAAACTACAGCTGACAGCCTTCAAAGGGCTTATGGAGCCTCACCCAGAATTGATGTCTCCTTTTTTCCCTTCTAAAAAATTCTGTGTGTTTTCTGCAAAATAAAGGACCACCTTTCCTCAGTCTTTGTATTGCCTTCTTTAATTGGGGTGTCTTTCCCTTCTAATCATTTATAAATGCATAATATTGCTGTTTCTTCACAAATAATTATCCTTTTAACACTACAAAATAATCCCACAGTATAATTTATGGCTTGTGACCAAACTTTTCTAGCTGTCCAAGTGTTGCTGTGGTGCTGTCACTGCTCTGAATATCCTTGGCAAGTACAGCAGTCCTTCCCTAGTGGAACTAACATTTCAGCCAGGTACTGGGATAGCTGTACAAGGCTGCCTTCCCAGAGAAAGGTGTGCAGTATTAAAAAAGTAACTGTGAAAAGTGTATGAAATCGGGATACAAGCTTTTCTTTTCCCTCCACTGTATTTTCAATGTTTTGAAAGGATGGCTAAAGCACCTGACACCCTGCTTCTCTCATTTGAGGTTTCAAATGGGGACATTGAGACAAGCACAGGAGAGGCTGACTCAGCCACCGTAGTCATGTGGAGGGTACAGCCAGAGCTAACTTTTGGAAGACTCAAATGAGGTAACACACACCTACATCAACTTATGTCTCTACATTTCTCCCTCCAATTTAAGGAGAAGAAGAATTTAGGATACCTTTCCCAGTACACTGACATACTGCATTCATCTCGGATCTTTATATTTAGACCATGAGAGGTTTTGGATAACATTTAGAAGGTAAAAGAAGGAAAATGCATCCTCAAATATGGTTTTACAAAAGGGTAAGGAATCCTTCTATCTCTTGCTATGTAACCCTGTAATGGGTTTCTTTTGAGACTCCCATTTTAAAATGAAATGAAACTGAAAATTAAAGTTTTCAAGGTGGCTAGAATGAACCATAGTTTGCATGTGTAACAAGTTTGATTACAGTTTGATTACAGTAGGATTTTCACTGCTATGTTATCTGAGAAAATCAAAATGTCAGATATGCAGAGAAGCTGATTCAGCCTTTATCTACTTCGGTATAAAGATATATTAAAATTTAGTATTGGCGATATATGTATTTAAATAAATCTTATTCTTACCATAGATCAATAATGATGACTCATGGCCTAAGTACATATCAAAATTCAGCATTTTACTGTGTATAAACTGTGATGATTTGATGCTTTCACAGATCAGAAACTGTTCTGCAGCTGAATATCACATACAGTTAGTATGGTATTTTGGGGGGAAATGTTGGAATTTTACATTATACAAATTTATTAATAACACTTCGAGGATTAACATAGCATGGTCAGGAAATATAACACTAATAGCAATCAATCAATCAATCAATCAATCAAACAGACACTATTTCCTACTTCATTCAGCTTTAACTAGAAGAGTCCAGCAGCTGATTCAGTTGAAAAAATATCTTAATTACAGACCTTTTAGACTATTTAAATTCTATTTTTTAGGCAGAAATTACTGGATATTCAGACCATATCTATGGTTTGCAACATTAAATCCTAATTTATATTCAGTTAACCAAAGTGCAGGAATTATGCTTCCTAGTTTGACCTTCTCTCCAGAAAATCATTTCTTGGTATTTTGGAATCAGACATAAATGGACTGAATAAAATCAAAAATCTGATGGCTAGTAAGTCATCACTTTAAACAAAACTACTGTCCATGCTGATTTGTATACAACAGGTGGGGAAAAGATCCTGGCATTAAGTGCACAAGAAGAAGAATCGAGACAAAAATGGAAGCCTGCCCAAAAAAAATGCCCAAGGAAAATAATGGATTTTAAAAAACATCTCCTCTTAAGTACCAGATGTTGCTGAACTGATTAAAAAACCCCAAACATAGCTTTGTGGGTCATAGCATGCAACCACAACTGAAAAAATATTTAGTGGCCTTTTAGTTAAAGGAGTGGAATCAACAATATTACCAAAACACAAAACAATAAATTCTCTGAGCACACCAAAGAGACTAAGCTGCATATTAATCAGTCATACATGCATGATTACCCATTTCCTCAGTTACACTAATGATTTTGGAGTCTGATTGTTAAAATAATTAAAAGCTAATTTTTCAAGTGGAAGTGCATCAAGCAAAGAGTAATATGGATGGCAGCTGAGATACCTGGAGATGCTCAAACACATATAGGTACAAAATTCAAATATGACATTACAAGAGAACACCCCCCTCATTCACAGAATAATTCTACGTGCAAATTCACTAGTGAAATCTGTAGGGTCCTTTTTCACAATGTTAAAAATATGATGACAGGAGCAAATGGAATTTGAAGAAACATCTCAGTTCTCGTATTTTCTAGAAATCTGGTCTTTTCTCTTAAGCATGTAAATTTTAATAACTTGAGTTTTCCAATTAAACAGTTTTAACACAGTCTGAATTATGTGTATCTACAGTACTTCATATTTTCACACTGATTTTACACTAACTCGCTAAATTTTTATTGTTGTTGCTGAAAGCTGATAATTGTAGCAAGGTGAATTGGACTGTAACTTTTTAAGAAAAGAGGAAAAGAAAGAAATAACCTAATTGATGTCTTGGACTAAGCCTAAGTCTAATCATGTCAGTCTATGCAATGTGTCATTACTACTAAATCCACAGCAGTTAGAAGCATTAAGAAAAACTTTACTACTCTCATCAAGCAAAAAGGGATTACTTTTCTTCAGCAGCTTCTTCCAGGCTCTGTAAGAGTAAGCATTCCTCTCTAAAACAGAAGAAATTTACTCTGAGAGGAAGTTTTTCACCAGAATCCTTTTAAAATACAAGTTAAAGGAGTAGAGATGAGCTAAGGCATTTCTCTAGCAATCACCCTAATTATTTGTCTTTTTCATTCCCTTAACATCATGGATTTTATCCAAATAACAATAGCTTACCAGCTACAGAATACATACATATGGTATGTTTAGATTACCAAGTAAATGCATATTTTTTAAAAGCTTTTATGGGATATGCAAAATATGCTGAAATAGGAAAACAAACAACTGAGCAATGTAATAAGTATGCTTAATGTTTCTTTATTAATTTATAGGAATCTGCAGCTAGCAACAATCTGCCTCTCACAGTTCAGAGCGAAGCTACTGATACCCAGCTCCTTACTTTGCATTTGTTTCCCTCGGGAAGTTGTTAAGAACACTTATATTCAACACAGAATTAAACTTTTCACAGCTAATACAGTATGCAAAATTCACAAACTTCTTCAAACATGATCTATTAAGGAAGGAGTCTAGAGTCTACAGCACTCATGCATTAACTGGTTTTCTGTGCTGTCCTAAACATTTTTTTCTTTTTTTTTCTATACAAGTCTTCTTCAGATCTGTCAGATTGTAAGATTTGTATTCTTGAAGATGATGGATGGATACAAAAGGTCTCTACTTCGACACATTACAAAAATCAAATACTAACTGAATAATTGTCTGACTAACATTAAACTTTTGTGCTTAATGAGGTTTAGTTAAGAGTATAAGCTCAGGAGAACACTGTTAATTTTTATACTTGCTTGTGTCCTAGAAAAGAAAGGGACACCATGCAGAAATTCAAGCCTGCCTGGCATTGATTTGTCTTGATTAAAATTCAGCACATTAAACAGGTCAGATCTATGGCTACGTGACATACCAGAACCATGGCATCTTCCAATTTTGGATCAACAGTGTCTTCCAAAGGTTCATTTTGACCTGCACTCTAATTCTGAGAGCTAAAACTTTGTTTGGAAGAGTGGGTAATGAACTGCAACACAACATAGAACTTCAGCTGAAACTTTGGAAGTGAGGAATTAAATCAAAATAATGCTTTCAATTTGGTAGCAGCATATCTGATCAAGACTGAAGGCAGGATGAAGTCAATAAAATCTTGTAAAATAATTCTCATGCACAGAATGGCACTTTTGAACTATCTTGTGCAACACAGTGAAGTACATTAATGGCATGTAGAAGAACTGAGCAAAGAAAAGATGCATTCACAATGCGCCCTGAGGCAGACAAAT
>VZTT01010254.1:1743-18187 GCA_013400855.1 Buphagus erythrorhynchus | reverse complement strand
AAGTACTTGGGATGTAACTCAGGACTGGAGATGACTCTACTGGGCACTTCAAGGATGCAGGGATTAGACTTCTCATATTATGCTTGAGATCACAGTATGTCAACGTGTCTCTATGTTGGGTCTAAACTGCCCTATTTGTTGTTTTATTAGCACAGTACAAATGTGGTTTCTCCAGAGCTGCCATATCCAATATCATCTCAATGAGATCAGTAGGTACCTGGCTAGAAAACTGACCATGGAGAGCAGCTGTTGATCCTGAACTCTGGGAGTGGATTAGCAACACCTTGTCTCTGCCCTCCAGCTGTTTAATAGCATTAAGGAAATCTGCTATGGACATTTTTAATTTCTGTTAAAGAACCTGGACTGAGTAAATATGGAGCTCATAGCAGCTGTTCAGGTAACCAGCCATCTCTGTGGCTGATGGCTTTTTTTCCATCCTTTGCTAAGAGAAGAAATTTCAACAATATACAGTTCATTACACTGTCCAGCTTACTTTCCACACAAGCAGACTGGTTCTGAAATGCTAGGCAGATCCTAATGTACTCTCTAGCTGTTCCAGTTGCTTATTCAACATTTTCAAAGAGAATCACCCATATTAATGACAGGAGAATTTAGAGCACCAGTAAGGTGACAAGTTGTTTCCCCCTACAACTGAACTCTGCTGACTTACATCAGCAACAGCTCTGTGATGGGCTGTGCCCCAGGGACACTGCTGGGTGGAGAGCTGGATGCAGGAGCTGGGGGCTTGAGGGAATGACTGAGACTCCCAACCAGACTGTGAACAGCCCTGAGGCTGTAAAGCATATGCAGGGCCGCTATTTCAAAGTCATGCACCTGAGAAATGCAGGGCATCACTGCAGTTGATTCACTGTCCTCCAAGGAACAGAACAACTTGAAGAACAGGAGTTGATGAAACCACAGAAAGAACAAATCAAATGAGGCAGAAACAAAGACTTCTGGGTATCACATCCACAGCTCCAGTTAGAGTGACAGCAATGTAGTTTGATCTGTCATGCAATTGCAAAAAATCTGAATAGCCATTAAGCAGATCAATCCCTCTCCCTCTTCATCACCTCTCAGTGAAAGAAGTGTAAACACAGACAGGATTTAGAAACTGAACAGCCAATCATGATTTGGCTGTGTGACTTATCTAAGTACAATATGACATAAGCACCCAGCTTACCTCCACAATTAGAACATTCTGGAAGAAACAAACAAAAAGGAATACAATTACACAATATTCACATAGTAAAAGAAACAAATGTTTAAAAAAAGGAAATGAAGATAGGTCCATGTACATATGTACAACACAGTAGGACTCAAGGAGTTTCCTGTTTCATTTTTGTGCCCTGAAAAAGAGCCAGCCATAAGAGCAAGCCCTGCAGTCAGGGACCACAACTTAATTCAGCTCTGTCTAGATTATCCTCTTTGTCCAAGAACGGATGTAGCTTTGGAAAATAAAATTAGATGGAAGAAATCCAAATAGGATGAGCTTTGCTTCATTCCAGCATCTCTAGCTGTGTACTGCAGTGTACTCTACAGTTCACTAAAATACTATTTCCAATGTTAGTATGAGAATACAGCAATAATATTCTTTCTCAGAAATAAATGCTCTTCCTCCCTCCACCCACACCCTGGCAACTTCACAGTAAAGGATCAGAGGCCAAGTTGTAACACCACTCTCATACTGCAAAACACCCCCTTTCTCTTCAGATACTGCTGCTGAAATCAGTGTTATTTGAAGAGAAGGGGAGTGGCCCAGCCAAGAGCAGTGATGTCAAGCTTTATGACAGTATCATCACACAGGCTGAATCTTTTTGCTGAAATGGTTCATCACTGTTCCAAGAATTACAACGTCTAAGGAGACTTCAGTTCTTCTACTAAAAGCAATAATAAAATGTAACATCCTCATAAGAAGAAACAAAAATCTATTTATTAGTAGGCATGATCATATGAATGTTCAAAATGATGGACTCTTACAATCTTGCATTAAGACCTACTTTCTGAAGTGAAACCTGCAGTAGCAAGAGGAAAGTTATTTCACAAATACCTTTATCTATCTATCAATGTATACACCTTACATGGATGTGCATGCTGTGTGTCCTGCAAAACCTCAAGACCACATAGTTTCGTATCCATGCAGTATCCACCAGCCTAGTTTACATTCCACTTCCTTTTTATCCGGCTTGTTGGCTTTGCTACATACATCATGTGGAGACTGTTTAACTTCCTTTTCCATAACAGAAACCCAAGGCTGAGAGTTGTAAGACAGACTTAAACACATGGAGAAGGGGTGTGTGAAAGGAGCATGCTCACAAACAGCACACTTTTAACAGCTTCACCAACTGATATGTAAATAATTTTTAATCATCAAACCAGAAATTATTAATATAGATTATCCATATTTATATTCATACTGCAGCTCTTCCTAATATTCACAGTGTTTGGTAGGGAGACATGGCATACTTCATGCATTAAGCACTGCAGAAACATGCAGAAATACCACACACTGTATTATACCTGGATGCTTCTGAAATGGCAAAACACTTGGTAAAGGTGTGGAGGGAACTCCCGGTAGCAGTTGAGCAAATGTCAGCAATGGAGCTACCACTCAAGAAAGCCACTAATTTAGACTGAGCTCTGGTGGAATGTACATTAATCTTGGAGGGAGGCTCCTTTTTGGTGTTTTCATAACAGGTTTCACTGGTGGTTATCCTGCTTGGCACTCCTGACTTTCAACCTCTCAGCTGCTGACACAAACAACTTTGGATCTCAAACACTTAGTCCTGTGAAGGTAAAAAGTTAAAGGCCTCTTAACAACAAAGGTCTGAAGACACCCTGCCTTTAGAAACTTCTCCCTTCAAGAAAGAATGGAAATATGTTAGTTGTCTAGATAAGATGAAGAGCCAAAACCATGTTCAGGAGGAGCTTATGACAGGTGTGTGGGAACACATTTTTTTTTAAGGAAATCATTTGGATCCAAAACCAATTTGGTTCTCATCTGGCTTCCTGTATGGAGTCATAAGTGGGAAAAACACTTCTGAGGAATAGCTCACGACACCTGGGTCTGAGGCATAAGGAAATTACATGATTCAGTCAGTGGACGCCTGAAGAAAATGTGCAGGAGTAGTGGCTTAACCACCCCAAGGAACTTGTGCAGCCGATTATATACGTAAATATTGATGTGTTTATACACACACACACACGCACACACACACACATATACATATATATATATATGATATAGGGAGAGAGCAAAAGAGTTGACAAGGAAAGAATCTCACCAGAACCAAAGATGGAAATTAACTCTTTTAGTACCAGGCCCAGTGAGCACCATGATCAAACACAGCCCATGGATCTCAAGGCAGGTCCATAGTGTTGAGACAGGTTCAACAAAGGCAGTGTATGAGTCAGAGCCTAGGTCAATGTTTTCAGTAATGTACAGGTTTGGCTATAGCTGAGCTGAAGGTTGGTACCCACACAGCACACATCAGGCATGGACTACAAGCCCAGGGCTGACCTGGTGCTCCTGTGCCCACAGGTGAGAGTAGAGGCCCCAAGGGACACAGGTCATGGCCATTAGCATCTATTAGTGCATCTCTTAGTGGACTGTGACAGATTGAGAGAAAAGCAAAGTCCTACGATATTTTATTGACAGACAAATAAGTTTCTTTGCTACTACAGTTGCTTCAGCTGTTCTGTCAAGATCAGCAGTAGGGATTCTCTTGCTTGCTCACATGTGGAAATCACAAAGTTGGACAGAATGAGGGGACAGCAGCCTCCCTGGACATGGAATTTGGATTAACCAATAGGGAGGAGTACACCTTATTATTTAACTTGTGAGAAAAAAAACCATAGACATTAATAGAAAATGGGTCTGAAGAGACCATGAAAGATCATCTTCTGTTGGGCTACAGCAGAAATTTTAAACTATCCTTCACAGATATCTGATTTACCTCTTCTAGAACATGATGAGTACTTCAGAACCTCCCCAGGGAATGTGTCTCAATACCTCATTATCTAAGAACAAAAATACAATTAGAAAACTTTTGTTGATATTTGGCCTGAACTTGTTTTGAAGAGAATATGGAAAAAACTTTTATTCTCTTTTTTTCTTCTATATTTGAAAGACATATTTCCTCAGTTTTCTCTTCTTCAGATTAAACAACCTCTATTTATTTAATGTCTTCTCACAAGTTGTATTTCCTAGCTTTCTGATCACTCTTTTGTTCTCTTTTGGAATCAGTCCAGTTGGTCAGAATCCTTCTCCAGTTGTGGTGTTCCAAACCAGAAAGAAGTCTTTTCCAGTGTCAAGAGGAATAAAAGAACCACTTTGTATGCTTTATAAATAATCCCCTTTTCTCTGTATCCCAGTACAACAGTTACATCCTTCATAAAACTATACTGGTGTCTCATGTGCAACTTGTGATCTACCTATTGTCTCCAGGACTGTCGCCGAGTCAGTCCTCCCTCACTTGCATTTATGCAAAAGATTACTTCTGTATAAACACAGAAGTTGGTATTCATCTTTATTGCCATTACATGTCATTCTTTGAACCAAATTCTTAAAATAATTTCTTAAGATCATAATATCTTGTCGTATTTTTCCAGGTAGTATGAGTACCATTAAATGCTAATTCCATCTTTTCAATCATGAATTAAATATTGTATAGTCCCTGGAGAGCATGCTTTAATGCATCTCGTCTGACAGTGAAGCATAATTAACTGTTTCTTGAGAACAGCTTTCCAACCAGTTACACATCTGCCTAATAGAAATTTAATCTTGTCTGTGTTTCCTTATCACAAATGACTCATATGAAGGAAAGAGGATTAACATGGATCCAGACATGCCTGAAAGGTTTGTCTGGCTACAATAACGATGAAGTCACCTGCACACAACTTCAGCTGAAGTGTAAGATCTCATATTTATTGACTAACTTTAGAAGGAAGGATTTTGGTAGATGCTGTCTCATCCATAGAGTCAAAGAGTCCAACTGTTGCAAATCATATACTTTGGGGAAGTTCCTGTAAGATGTCTAGGCCAGAAAACACAGATGCTCTTTTGTATTATGCCCGTTCTCATTATTTCTAAAACACTGATGAGGATTTTCTGTACTATGGAGACATCCTGTATGTAAGGCCTTTGCAGTGGAAAAGCCACTATAAAATACTTAGATATGAAAACATTTTGTAACTGTAAGTAAGCAGGCATCCTAACTGTTCAGAGTGATACTTTAATCTCTGTTATCATTGTGCAGGATTACTGTGTCTAAAGTCTCCACACTTTTCAGTCATTAATTGCTGCTTACAACCGAAGGCATTCAGAGTGGTTTGCCATCCTCTGGTACACAAACCCTCTCCTACAAAATTCTGTGCTGGGAAATTGACTGTATTGCTGCTTATCCACTTCATTCCTACTGTTGAATCAGTCTACAGACAGAAGATTTCAGAAAAGGGATGGAATAGCAGAGTAGTAGAGGGACAAACTGCAAACTGCCAAGAAATGTTTTGATATACAGAGTCCAAGACTAGATAGCAGTGACGTCTAACTAAAACTGGTTGAAATAGATTAGCTTATCCTTGATCAGATGGATAGCAGAGGATGAAAGAAGAATGCAATGGATACAACAAATTAGTACATTATCAGTAATGTAACCATCATCCTAAAGGCACAGCTGACTGCGACCGGCATCTCTTGTGAAAGGTCGGTTATGTGGAAGACCTTATTCAGCTTCACTGTGAAATCCTCATGTGAGCTGGTGCACAGGAGACTGCTAAAACTCATCAGCTTGTGGTGCTGCAGCAGTAACTGATAGCTGGACAAATAGGAAGCTAAGGGACACTGAAGAAAGATCTTTTCTCAAGTATGTGTGTTTGAAGCTCCTATACCACATAGATCAAGAATGTTTCATCCTTTCAGATATATTTGAGGCAATTACAAAGAAGGAAACCACATGAAAAGAAAAGTAATCCAGCCTTCTGGATTCTGTCTACTTTTGAAACTCAGAGAACAGGATACAAGATTATTTACTGACATGTTGACTAAAGATGGCTTAATTTCTGAGTAGAGCCATCTTCACCAATACAGTCTCTGAAGTACATCCAGAAATCTAATAATGGTGCTAATATATCTTAGAGTGAGACAGAGTACAGTCAGTTTTTTTAAAATATGTCCTGGAAAGATTTCATATATAGTCCAAATAAAAAAGGATGCTGGCTTCAGAGAACAAAACAGCTTCCTATTGAGTCATTGCAAAAGAATCAACATTGCAAAATAATCAGCTTCCATTACTGATGGATCAGAGGGTTGGCTGGGAGCTGATAGATTTGGATGACTGTGATTCATTCTGTGTTTACACTATTTTTTATCAGGTAGCCGGCAGAAGGTAGGCTGGTGCAACACAGAAGTCAAAGAATACCTCAAGTTGGAAGGGATTCGTAAGGACCATCAAGTCCAACTCCCTGCTCTTTGCAGGACTACCTAAAACTAAACCATATGACACTGACCAGGTGCTTCTTGGAAGTCTTGACAGGCTTCAGACCCTGACCACTTCCCTGGGGAGCCTGTTCCAGTGACTTGACCACAGTGTCAGTGAAGAGCCTTTTCCAACTGCCCAACCTGAACTTCCCCTGATATGGCTTCATTCCATTTCCTCCTGTCCTGTTGCTGGTCACTAGAGAGCTGTGTGCACTGCCCATCTTGAGGAAGTTGTAGGCTGTGATGAGGGCTCCCCTCAGCCTTCACTTCCCTCCTGGGCTGGACAACCCAAGTGACTTCAGCTTCTCCTCAGAAGTCTTGCCCTTGAGCCCTTACACCAACTTGGTTGTCCTGGACACACTCTGATAGCCAGAAGTCCTTCTTGCATTGTGGCACCCCTCAGCACTCGAGGTGAGGCTGTCCCAGTGCAGAGCAGAGCAGGACAATCCCCTCCCTTGCCTGGCTGTGCCTGATGCCCCCCAGGACAGGGTTGGCCCTCCTGGCTGCCAGGGCACTGCTGGCTCATGTCCAACTTGGTCATGGACCAGCACCCCCAGTGGAACTGCTCTCCAGCCTCTCATTCTTCAGTCTGTACATATAACAGATTACCCTGTCCCAGGTGGAGAATCTTATTAAATTGCATATGATTGGTGATAGCCCAGCTCTCCAGCCTACGCAGATTACTTTGTAAGGCCCCTCTACCTTTGAGGGACCTCATAGCCCCTCCTGTTTTAGCATCATTGGCAAATTTTCTTAATGTACATTCAATTTATGAGTCCAGATCTTTTATAAAAACATGAAAGAGCAGTGGCCCTAAAATTGTCCCCTGTGGTTTTGAATGCAAAGGGGTGCTCTGAAGTTTAAAATTCTCCAGTTTTGAATGATCAGGGCACACACAACTTGCAACTCTGTACATGAACATTGGAACTGAGCAGAAATAATATTTGTGCTGTGGGCTGGATCTCCACAAAAATAAAATTTGTGCTTCCATATTCATTTCTAGACAGTAGTAAAAATGGCCCATAGCAGCACGTCTTGGGTCATCTGGAAAAAGGAGGTTTTTGACAATACTAGTACTATGTAAAATAAAGAAAAAATAATTTCTAATTCCCAGGTAGCATGTGAATTTGTCTCTCATGCTAAAGAGAATTCTCTGTGAATGTTAATTTTTAAAAATAATGAACAGAAAACATGCAAACATTTCAAATCTGTCATTTCCTGCTTTTTAAAGCCGCACACATTTATACACTGCAATAAACTATGTTGTTTTCACAGTACACTTAAAAACTCCTGACTTATAATAAGATGAAAACTACTCCGGCACTGAGTCAATACATTTCTATTGTTTACCTTCCCACAGGTCAGTAATAAATGGAACAATGTCAGCTAACAAGACCAAGCAGAGTAATGAGAGCATGTCTGCCTCCTGCCTAACAGTAGTAAGTGCTATGGAAATTATTTTTCATCTTCCTGGAAAAGAATAACAATTTTTTTTCTAGACTTGGATTTTATGTTCTGTTTAGAAGACTGTTTTCAAAGGAAAATTGCTATGAAATAGTAGTACTTTGAAGTTAGCACTGAATAAGACTTTAAAGAAAACTGTGCCTTTGAATTAATATAAAATGTGAAATTTTAACAAGGTAAAAATTCTAAGTTGCACATTTAGAAAGGGAGATTATTTCCCTGAAAGCTGAAACTATACTTTAATAATCAAATAAACAACTGCATTTAATGCAACACTACAGCTAAGAGGACAAACTCAGGACTCACATGTATAGCAAGAAAATCAGGTAGGTATGTAAAGGGTATGTTCTCCCCAAATGTTTCAGTATAAAATCAGCAGAATAGCATACACACCCTTTATTTTTTTCCTTTAACAGAAAAAAAAGAACAGAAAGAACTTAAAGCTAAGGAAAGAAAAATGATTTGAGAACTGAAAAAATACCTTAGAGTGAAGTAAGGTTTGTAGCAGGAAGTAATAGCTTTTATTTAATTAACAGCTCATTTCCCAGTGGGGGAACATTTTTCACAAAAGAACTTTGACCTTTCAGCCCACAGCCTCAGAGAGACCACAAAATACCTTCAACAGCTGAGCCTGGGAACAAAAATTTCAGAACTGCTGTATGCACTCGAAATCATGGACTGAATAAAATAGTGGCTTTACAACACATTATAATCCTCCACTGCAGCTGCCCTTCAACTCATTTATCAGTGTTCCACAGCTGATAATTTCCTCTCTTATTTTAGCTCAGAGGAATTCTTAACATTTTTATCTGTCCCTCTGGTCACAGGGCAGGTGATTATGTAGGGCAATCACTTCTCTTATCCCAAATTGTCTGATTACCACATTAGGTTAAAATTAAGAGTTTCTCTCAATCTGTACTTAGCTTGAAGTTTGCTGATTCTTTTCAGACCAAGAGAAGGATCTGGATGCTTGAAATTTCATTTCTTCCAACTATATCAGTTGCCTACTATTAATTTCCTGTTGTTAATTCCACCTTCAAACGCTGTCTCATTTACATCCTACAGTATGCCAGTACTGTACAGCAGGCTCCCAATGGATTAGTTTATCTAAAAGAAGCTTAAGTAATGACTGTGTGATAGGCAAATATGCAACCATATGGCATTATAAATTTGATAATGGCAAACTGCTTAATCCAGTAGGCAAAGGTACTAAAAAAGGCAACAGTAAAAGACAAAAAACTGTTCACATTCAGAAAAGAAAATTAGGTTCACCATTTTAGCAGTGACTATTGGTTGACTATTGGTATAACATGCCTGCTATATGGAGGCTTCTCCATCAAGTCCCTAAATCAAAATTGTTGGTAGTTCAAAAGATACACTATAAATACAGTGAAGAAATTATCACTTGGGATCCTTCATTCTAATCACCCAGAAGTTCAGACAAGATGCTTTTGGGCCTTAAGATAAAGGAATCTCTAAACAAAGCCCTTTTTTGTGATCAGGCCAATTAATTGTCCGGGGAAGGAAAAAAAGAAAGGGAAAAAAATGAACCTTAATGTGGCAAGATTGACATAATTTGGACTGATGAAAATACTTCTATCTTTAAGTCCCCATTGATGCCCTGAGTTCCTTCCTGTCTCTTTCTTGGATAGAACTATTCTTAAACTACTTGGGAGTACATGTAACATATTAGTAGTTATACCAGCTGCAAAGTATGCATGAATACACAGTTGCAGGAAAAGGTGAATTATTTTATTTGTCCAGTGCTACAAGTGAAAGTATACTCATAAAGAAAACAAACCCAAAACCCACCACCTTCCTCCCACAAAATCTCTTTTTTATCAATCTGTATTTCTGTTTTTGTTTTGTTTTATGGGGACAAGGGGATAAAAAGCAACATTATCATGTATTTTCATTGTCTTTACATAAATTTCCATCCAGCAGTCTGCATTTTCAGTTCAATTCTTTCTGAAGACACCTTTTCATGTGTACTCCGTATCATCAGAATTACATAAATTGATAATGTGATTCTTCAAACTGAATTTTTAATGGATTATCAGTTTACTCATCACACATGCAGTATTTGTTTTCTTAGCATTGTATTTGGAGAACCTCAGGTACCAGTGGTTAAACAAGACATTTTATGACAATGCCATAGAACTGAAGAATCACCATCAAATAAAAATGAAAGAAAAATGCATCAAGTTTCAGTGAAAAGGTTCAAAGGAAGCTACAAGGACTCCTGTAAGAAGTGAAATAATTTTATGTTATGCACACAGGAATGAAATCCACAGATATTAACACTTCATCATAATGTCAGAAAATAATATGAAAGACTTCTGTAAAATGAGACATCTAGCTAGGAACTTTCTACAGGGTTCTAGAAAAGGTCATATATGTCTGATTTTAATCTTTTCTGCTGGTCTCATCCACATCTTACAGTATACTTTGAAGGACAGATATGACATCTCAAAAATGTTATTTTTTCAGACACTTGGTTTGGTCAGTAGCAGCTGCTGATGGGAGCAAATTGGTTAATGTATTAAGAATTAATACATTAATGTTATGTTCCATGTATGGAAACTCCAGCTATCTAAATTGTGTAAAACAAGTTTAGAATTTCCAAGAGTTAACAGAGTGGGGAATATAATGAAGGACCTGATGCTTTGTTCTTAGAGAGCATTGTGTTAAATGCTGTGCACACTCATGTTCCACTTGCAGCCATCTTCACAGCATCCTTCTGTTGTGCATAAAAAGTAGAACAAACTACCATAATTAATCTAAAGGTAATTTAGGAATTACTGATGTCTCCATTTTCTCACTTGTATGAAGAAGTACAGTCTTCTGGTCATCTGTAATAAGATGAGGATTTTCTGGACATAGGTGAAATAGGATTATGAACAGGTAGGATGTAGAAGCAGGCAGACAGTGGCTGAGCAGAGCCCATGTGAAAAATGGGATAGGAAGGCTGTAAAGGTTTTTTTATACTTTCCGTCCTCTAGAACAACAACAAAAGAAAAAAAAATGATGAACAGTAGAACAGATTACCTAAGAAAGAAGTGCAAAGAAAAGTGATTGACTTTGGAGAAGGAAAAAATAGTGTCTTTTGCTTTGGAAAAAACTGTCAAGGATGGCAACTGCCAGAAGAATAGACAGTATCAAATCTAATTAAGCAAAAAGGCAGAACAACAAAAGTGACTAAAGATGGCAGCTAAGCAGAGGTAATGAAGATGTGCAGTGCTTCAAGACACATAAAATCAACCTTTGAAAAGATGAAAAAGGCAAGGCTGCATGTCTGATAGGAATAAAGCAAGATGTCGAGGTGAGTGGGGGACATGACTATTGCCAAAGTGCATAGTGAATTTTGTAACCTTTATTGTCATATAAATTGTCTCTCATGTACATGTTTTAAAGAGAATGGCATTATTGTTTCTTCAAATTCATGGGTGTTACTCTAGAAAGGAATGCATATAGGGGAAGAAATCACAACATTAGTCAAGACAGCAAATATTAACAGAGAGAATAATAATAAGGATAGAACCAATAGAATTCTGAGAAACAAACTTGAAATGGTGAGGATAATATGTATATTAACCAAGAGAATAAAACAGTGTATTAGACAGCTGCCACATGTATGGTTTATTAAATACTGATGTGCTAACATATTTAGGAAAATGACAGAGAAACAGCTCTCAGAACTGTTGCTGGAGCCTATGACATGCATAGAAAATGGTTCAATAAAATAGGAATGAAATGAGAGGCATAAGAAAAGAAAGTGAGAATGTTTCATGTTCCTGGAACATCCTCCCAAATGACAAGCTGAGCAAGAAAATGGTAGACAGAAGATAAATTGATTTAGGCAAGACCTATAAAGGAAGTTTGGAGATTTTATAGCACAAATCTTGCCAGAAGGAATTAAGAAGAGCTGCATGGAGGATATCTTCTTCTGAGTGAAACTTCTTTTTCATATGAGCTGATCAGTCATTTTAGGAGACCATCAGAGTGAGGATGGAGTGCTCAAACTAACATTACAAAGTGCAGAGAAAACACAAATACTCACTTTCCTTTTTTCTTGATGGCTATTTATTACCTTCTACATTTCTCAGAAAATGACAAAACCACTGGCTGTCAACAACATGTACTTAATATGAACAAGGGGAATTCATACAGAACATAAGCATTGACAGAATTTTAGAAATTCACTGGCTCCATAATTGTATAGTACTAACTGTGTAACTACTCTGTTTTAATTTGAAGTACTTATTAACTTAAAAACTAATAATGATTATTTTTGTTCACTTTCTATGCTATAAAGAAATAGGGACAATGACAGTAATATACAGATCTAAGTTTGACATCAAGTATATTATACAACTGTAATAAGTATTTAATTGTAAAAATAAATAAACTTTAAATTTATGATTTTATCTCATTTGAAAGGAGACAAGTCAAAGTGGTATAGGAGTTTTTTCAAAGTTTACAGGACATATTTTACATATGGAGTGATATACAGAATGATTCCTGTCATAGGACACTTTGGACTACAAAACCAGCTCCAAAGCTCTTCAGACAAAATACACATACACACAAATATAAGAGATAAACAGCAGTGCTACTCACAACTCTGAATGAACCTACAGATGAACCTACTGAAGTTTCTAGATGCTTTAAAATTTACTTTGCTTAAATGTCACAAATACTTGAAAATATGTTAGGAATTTTTACAGTATTATACAGTATGGTTACAGTTATTGATACTAAGCAGGGTTATATTGTTTGTTCTTTCACCTCATCTTCATACATTTTCATTGCCATCTTGTTGTGAAACAGATTTCTGAACAGTAACTGATTAACTCCCCTTTTCAAGTTGTTTTCCCCTTTACAAAAATTAACAATAAATTTTATCTAAGTGAGCATTTCAGCTTTAAAGTAATTGAAAACTAACTACTTTACTATGAAATCAGATACTGAGAAACTTTATGTTCACTACTTACATGATTAAAGGAGAGATTTTTAAATGATATTTTTCCTGGATAGAAATGGCTACAAAGCATTAGAGTGATAAGCTATATCAGGNAGCATTAGAGTGTTAAGCTATATCAGGATTCATTCTTCAAGCACCTTAATTAATGATTTGTGCCATGGAAAACTTCATTCTTGCCTCAGTGACCTTCTTCACAGAAGAATAATTTCAAATGGGGGATGATTTTCTTCAGGTAACGATTTGGGCAGTGTGGGTCTGTATGTTAACTCTCATAACATTTCTCTTTTTCATGGTTTGAGTCATTATATATTTTTGCCAGGCTATAATAATTTTGTAAACAATTTTATATACTGTAGAGAAGTACAGAGGAGGTATTATTCTGAAGAGCTATTATCCTAACAGCCTCTTTCTAATTAGTTTTTAATTTTTTTGCTTTCTTTAAGCTTTCTCAGAAAAAAAAAGGCATTTAAGACACTCTCTATGCCATTTACTCCCATCCTGTCACTGCTATGGAAATACAATTTATGGCTCGCAATCAGCCACAGTGCAGCCACTGAAACAAGAGGAAGCACCTGGCTCCCAGCACAGCCAGTAAGGAANTAATGAAACGCAGTTCAAATATCAAAATCTCAGAATCTTTTCTCTGTAAGTTTCAAAACTGTTTACATTTATCAATACTTTTCAACTTTACAGAAACTTAATGGAACTTCTATTTCAAACCCTTTTGAAAACACCCTCCAGGATCAGTAAGTTAATGGGATTTAACTCAGTATATCAATTTGTCAATATAATTACAATCTTCTATTATTAAATAATCCAAGCAGATAGAGGAAGAACACAGCTTGCTTGATAGCAAAGAAATTGAATTCTCTGAGTAAGTCTTCAACTAATTCACTCAGTGACGTTGGATGGTTACTGAACCGGCAGTTTTAAAAGCCAGCAGCCAAAGAGAGGTACTAAAAACACTTCAAGGAAAAGATTTACATGGCCTGTAGGAGGCTCTGAATCAGCCCACAAATGTCTGATTAGTAAAATGTGCTGAATACTTGCACTAACTGCTGAAGTCAGCAACAGATGGAGGAGTTGGCATCTGTGGACATAAGGCCACTCCTTCACATATCCAACTTTAGACATGTAAGAATGAGCATTTGAGCCTAAGCTTTGCATTCCAGCTTTTCAAACAGTAAAATAAGTCTTAAGGGAACCCTGTTCTCACATGTTACAGAGAAAATGCTACTTCATTATTCCTACATCAGCTGTTTCAGAGACAGCCCCACATACAAACAAACAGACAGGCCCTTTAAGTCTGCTCCCCTGGCAGTCCCAGCTCTCCCTTCCTGCCTCACTTCAGCCTCCACGCCCAGCTTCCAGCACTGGGCTCTCCTCCTGAGCAGCAATTTATTCCCAAACCAGCTGCTTCACATCTACCCAAGACCCCAGCCTCCTTGCCCAGTTATCTTAAACTATGTTGCTGCTCAGTCTTCTCCCCAAGTATCTTGGGGATAGCCTCCCAACAGCCAAATTTTGTGTCCCATTCCATACCTGGGAAGAGGAGAGCCATGGCACTGAGAAAAAGATTATCAGGGTTTTCATTGTAAGAAAACAATTTACTTAGTTTTTGATAAGAGCAGGACTAAATAGGGTGAAATCTTTCTTCTCTCTCATACACACGTGATAAATACAAAAAAGTGTGGAAAAAATAATGTTTTGCCCAGTGAATTCAAATGATACTGGAAATCCCATGTCTGAAAATAATATTAATATCTGCAACCATTAATCAAGGAAATTTGTGATTGGAAGACGGAAAAGGAGAGCTGTGCCTGGAAGTTTAGAAAGTGTTTGAACTATGTCCAAAAAGAGAAATGTTAAGTAAGATGCACTGCCAGTTCTGCCTGTGAGGTAGAGAAACATATGCAAAATCATCATAGAAAAACAGGTAACTCCAGTGCTTGAATATTAGAAAGTAGCAAATTAATTAATATTTCCCCAGAATATAATTAACGCTTTAGTAGTAATTTGGAAACAACACCCAGCAAGAGTATTTAGAAGTGTAAATTCAGTACATACATATCACTAAAATATTCTGAGTATAACAGCATTTTTAAAATTCCAGCTCTAGTTGCATCAAACCCTATTTAATGTTAATGAAATATTTAAAGTTAAGTTTTTCTCTTCTTTTTCTTGTGTGCTATAGTACAAGAAAACAAATGAGTTTGCTAGTGCTCCATTTGAGTGCTTTGAAGAAACTGATATTATCTAGAACCACCTAATAAAATAGTGACTGCACATACAGTACAAATAACAAGGTAAGTATTATGTTGCCTTAATGCCTAAGTAAAGAATCCACCTTCCGACCATTTGCCACACAGACCATTTGCCTAATGAAATCAGCCTTCCTTCTTCTTCAAACATGGTTGAAAATGGCCTTTTCACTGCCTTAAACCATTCTCTCTCCTTGCCACAAGGCTCAAGCTTAGTGCACATTCAGTCATATAGCCAGCCTGATGCTGAAATAAAAAATCCCATTTGATTCTCTGAGTGAAAGGCTCCACAACTGAATTTTGTGCAGTAGGCAAAATGGTATTAAACTCATATGCTGAATTCAACGGGGATATGCACTGTGCAGTTTGCTTGTATGCACCCATTGAAGACAGAAAAAACAAGGCTCCATGACATAAAGAAGCTAAGGGGAAACATTACAGCACAAATTTTGCCCACAATCTCACTGATGGTACGTGTATAACTATTGGGAAATTCTGCACAAGCATGGAGAAGCTACATTCTGACCTTTTTGGGCATCTTCAATCTGAAAGTAGTGGCATCACAGCAATTTAATAATACAGAAGAATAAATAACTTTGATTCCAGTATTAGTATCTGACAAAAATTATATAGCTCTTCTCAAGTATTTTTAGGGAATTTACTTTCTTTCTTAAATTTAAAATGAACAAACCTTGCCATTCAGCTTTGAAAGATCATCTCCTCCGATTATCTGCATATCTTGCATAGACTGATCATTCTGAAAGAAGAAGATAAAACTTTGGAATTGGTTATAACTGAATAAAATAAAAATATAAACGTTACATTTTTTAAAACTCTTGATTACTAGTCTTAGTTATGAATATTTTCTAATGCTTGGTAGTATTGGTGTACAAGAAAACCACACTCTCACTTCTTCCTGTGGCTTCCTGCATCTCCTGCTTGTTTTTAAGCCAACATCAAACTCTAGGCTTTATTGGACTAGAAAAAGTTGCATCTTTCTTTTTAAAATAGAGTTCCCCTGCTTGCTATTTCTTAGTATGACAAGGGATGAGTAACATATTTATCCCTTTCAAAATGGGAGGACAGGAGCATCTTAACACTTGAGCAAACACCTGTAAGCACATTCTTGGTTTGGAACAGTTTTTGGAAACACAGGCTAAACATGCTTATATGTCAGCTCTTTTTGGAGGCATTCACTTCATTTTCTTTCAGGAGAAAAAGGTTTTGCAGAAATACAAAAATATTTGGGTGTATGGG
>VZTT01010253.1:62556-83119 GCA_013400855.1 Buphagus erythrorhynchus | reverse complement strand
TTTAAGCCATGAACCATAACATTACAGTCTCTGTCACCCTCATCATGTGCATGGTTTTAGCACACATGAGAAAGAGACTTAGAAAAGCTAAACAGGGCAAAAGTGAGATTAAAAAATCCCTGGCAAACATATAAATGAGAAGTGGAAAAAAAATCAAAGGGAAATAACACCCAGAAGAGTGTCTTAGCTGGCTCTGTGTAGCCATAACAATTATGAACACTGTAAGGTTTTGAATGTATTGTTCTAGTCTGTCCCATGTCCACACAACTCAGCCCTGTGCAGATTTCTGGAAGAGCTCATCTCCTCTGTTATGTGTCTGCACCACAAGTGCACTGTGGTGACATGCAGAATTCAGCTGGGTTTGTACCAGATTGATGCAGTTGCTCTTTGAAGTTCTGTGCTATGAAATTGATCTGAGCTGTGGTAAGAAATCAAGTGATGTGTGGAAATTGTCTCACCCCAATGCCTGTTCCTATTTTTTTTGTGCTGCTGTTGCTTTCCCCTGCCCTCCTCTCCTCATGTTACTGCTCTTTTCATCTGTGATCTTTATTTTGTATGCTGACAGAGGCCAGGATTTACATGCCTGGTTTGAAATACTCTGGAGTCCTTGTCAAGATACCTCAGAGCCAATCTGGTCTTAAAGGAGCAATTAAAGTAAGTCCCATGATGTTTTCATCCAGAAGTCTTGCAACTGCTAAGCTGTCTGCTCTTTTGCATGTACATATCCTCTAAAATACATTTTAAAGAAAGGAAAGGAGCATTCTGATAGCACCATAATGACTTTTATACATTTACTCAGCCTAGACATGCCATCAGTTTGAAATCTTAAGTTTCAGTCAAAACAAGAAAAAATCTAAAGATGTTTAAATGGCAGCAAACTACAAATGATGTAAAATAAGACTATTTTAATGTAGTATTTTATTATATGAATTATATTTTATTATGTATCGCATAATTTTTTTTCTAAGAAATTCCTAAGCAGTATTTTAATACCAAAGCTAAGTGGCAAGTAAGTTTTTAATGCAACAATCGCCATCTTTCTGTAGTCACACCAATGAGCATTGGTAGGAGTTATTTCTTATCTTTGTATGCATCTTCAACATCCTCTGCCTCAGGAAAAAAGGATACTTTAAAAGTCAATAAAAATCGGACATTTTAGATCAGAGGAAAGTTCTAAGATGAATGCACAAGTGGTTAAGACACAGCTTTTCTTTTACAAGTTCAGCACTTTTTTCCAGCCTGTGCTTTTGTACCTTGTGTTATTGACTCATTCATATAACAGTGACTCTGTACACCAGTCAGGGAACACATATCAATACTAAAAATAATAGTTTTATTATGTTCTGTCTCTTGGGCAAAATGTTCCCGAGCATGAGATATTCCAGATAAATGTCTGCTCTGTGGACCTTCAGGCTAAGCAGAGAGAGGGAAGTAAGAGACATTATCCTCAAAGATAACCAGACTGCCTCAGGAATTACTCCCAGAAAAAAAAAAATAAAGCTTCACAGTGCTCAGAAAGTAATTCTCATTGTATGAATGCAAAGTATCTAGAACCATTTTAATCCTCAATAGCTCTTAAGACACAGCTTTCACATCTGGCTGCAATTCTCTGGGTCTTCAATATTTGTTATGACACCTGGGCTATTTAAGCTCTGGTTTGGGTTGGCAGGGACCTTTAAAGGTCACCTAGTCCCACCTCCCTGCAATGAGTAGGGACACCTTCCACTAGATCAGATTGCTCTGAGCCCTACTCAATCTAACTTTGAATGTTTCCTGGGATGGTGCACCTACTTCCTCTCTGGGCACCCCATGCCAGTATTTTACCATCCACAGAGTAAAGAAATTCTTCCTAATATATAATCTAAATCATCCTTCCTTTAGTTTAAAACCACCTTCCTGGCAGGCACCCTTTAAGTGTCAGAGGCCACAATAAGGTCTCCCCAGAGCCTTCTTTTCTCCAGGCTGAATAGCTTTTCCAGCCTTTCCTCACAGGAGAGGGGCTCCAGCCCTCTGATCATCTTTCGTGGCCCTTCTCTGGACTCACTCTAGCAGGTCCACATCCTTCTTAAGTTAGGGAGCTGTCCTAGAGCTGGACACAGTACTCCAGCTGGGATCTCACCACAGAGGAGTGGAGGGGGATAATCACCTCCCTCAATCTGCTGGCCACAGAGTTACCATGCTTATTTTTTTGAGAGGTAACAAGTAGTATGCTTGTCATGTGAGAAAACATATAAACATGAGAATACTCAGCAGAAACGAGCATTACAAAATCACAAGTCAAAGCTTACTTAGATGGCATGAAGATGCTAAAACCAAGTTAAACTAAAGCATCTGAGATTACCTCAGTTGTTAAAGCATGGTGCCAATAACACCAAGGTCATGGTTCTGATTACTTAAGACCTGGACTCGATTCTTGCAACTCAGAAAATTCTGTGATTTGTGTGATCTTAAGTGGTACCTCAGAAGTTCCCATATATTCCACTGGTGGAGTTATGCTGCCATCTATTGTGAGGATGAACCTGACACTCATTATTTTGCTAGGCAATGTTTGCAATAATTACCTCTTGTCTTTTTATTTTTTCTATCAGAAGTACTTTCTTCTGAAATATCTGCTGCTGATCAATGCTGGTAAGAAGCTGCAGGCATAGGTGGCCTTTCAGCCAGACCAAATACAGGTGTTCATACATACTGATCTCTTATCTACCACAATGTACAGTTTAATTTGGCTCTATCTGCTGCTGTCAGCTCAAAAGCTGGTCCAAAATGAGAACTCTATTCTCTGCTCCAGTAAGTGGTTGAGGAATGCAGCCATGGGCAGAGAGGCAATGTGCTCCCCTGGCAAAATGCTCTGAGATGTGCTTTTCCTTCCTCTCTCATGCAAGGAGCACAGGACTGTAGGTAAGTTCCACAAAACTGAGACAGCACTTGAGCTATTGTATAAACTCACAACTGTGACTTTAGGACAGCTCCTCTTCCCCCCAAGCACAAGGGCAGTCCTCGTGGCTTTTATATATATATTGTGCCCGACTCCAGAAGCTGCAGTTACCAGCCCCGAGCAGGAAGCTCTGTTGCCCAAATCTGATTTTTTCTGTGCACAGAATTTAGGAAAACTTATTTCAGGACAGCAGCCTCAGGAGGCCCAGGCCAGCACACCTCCAGATACTCACACCATGAGCAAAGCTGAAACAAACTACAATAATACACCCACCTCTCTAAAACTGAGCTTAGCACCGGTCAAGTTCTGTGGTTCTCAATGTACCTTTCCCCACCTTTTTACTTCCCTTCTGCCTTGGCAACACAGGAATGCTCTGTTCCTTCACCTCTCCAGTAGTATCAGCTAAGCCAAGACCTAGGCACTAGGCAATCCCTGCCATATTAAGGTTGCTTAGCTGGGAAAATGAGGCTATCTGTTCAGCCACAGCAAGCATCATCACACTCCCTTGTGCTCCCTCCTTCCAATCCTCCCCATGCCTGCCTCATTATTCATTTTTTCTTCCAGCTTTAGGAATCAACTGGTTCCGATCCAGAGCAGCACTGCAAACCAGCAGTGCAGTACCCAGGAGCCACTCCTGGACAGCCTGGAGAGCTGCTCAGGCCAACCAACTAGTGGGATTTTCTCATTTATCTTTCAGGCATTCAGCAGCTTCCGAGCCACTCAGTGGGAGAGACAATCTCTGGAGCTGCAGCTGGAATGAAACCTGGTTGCACAGATAGCAGTGGTGCAGCCAGAGAGGACAGCCAGGTACAAGTGCTGTCAGCTCTCCAGCAAATCAAGCACCAGAAGCATGAAGTGTTTCTGCTGTTTGCTGTGCCACAGCGTAGAACTGAGTCCAGCCAGGATCTGTCAAAGTCAGGGCTGCTTGCAGCACAGAGGCAAATGAGTATACTAGCAACTCAAGATGGCACTGTAAGTAGCAGATGGCATTTTCAGAGTAGTATCACAATTTACGAACTCCTTGGACAGGTGTTTGCACTCCCTTGGGTCCAGGGAAGGGACATGGGGCACTTGCAGCAATGGAAGCTATGTGATGGTGTCTGAGTCCTGGGTTCAATCCCCACCTCGATTATGGGAATTACCTGAAAAAGAAAGGTTGAGTTCATGGGCAACTTTCAGCCTCCTCATCAACTGAACTGATTTCTCCAGAAGTAGGCTGTTCCGGGGAGTAATCTGGGATAAAAATCCAAGATAGTCTGTGGCCCTTGGCTCCACAGATAAACTGCAGCTAAGTAGCAGGAATTAGAAGTTCTCTCTACAGCAGAGTGAGATGAGAGTACTTGGTACCCTACCCTTCCTAAGTACAACCAGAGCACATCCAGACACTGCATTCCTATCAGACTGCCCTGCAATTACGCCAATTCTTCTAAGCTTCTTTCCTACTCCAAGCAACTCCTGTTGCCGTTCCATTTATTTTAGAAATAGAAGATCTCACTTTCTGGTCACTGCATGACTAGGACACACATTATTTGCCTGGCAGTAAATAAAATAAACAAACAAACAAACACAAAGCAGGTTTAACCTGGATTTTAGCCCAAGTCCAGGGGCCATCAGGTTAGGATAGGCTTACCTGTTCTGAAAGGGGTGAGGTCCAAGTCCTGAGTCTATCATACAAGGATGACCTGTTTCTACCAAGAGATCTCCTATATCTAAAAGAAGTTTAAATGCAGATGCAGTATCTTGACTTCAGACACAAGACTGACCTCAGTTTAAATCAAATACTCCTGGCTTTGTCTCTAAAGTGACAAATTCCAACCAAAATGGTAGCTTCCCAAACCCCTCCATGATCCCTATCCCCATACCCAGCAGTAGTGATTCATCATTCTCAGTGAAAAAAGACAGTATATACACACAGTTACTTTTTTTCTTTTTTTTATTGCTGTTAATTCAAGGAAAAAGGTTGCATAAAATCCAATCTCTTCTAGAAATATAAGTGACCTTTCCAGTACATTTCAAATATCAAAGTATATGGTAAACATACAAATAAAGAGAAGGTAACATACCTCCTATTTACAGTACAGTATTTTAAATCATAAAATAAGTTCCATAAAGTACAACTGGCAGGTAATTCACAATACAAGTCCATTGGTGGTTTAACACCCTCACTTCAACTCAAACGCAGTTCAGTCATTTCAAGTGGTCCAAAAATACCCAGATCAAATAAAAATTTTAATCAAAATAATTCATTTACTACTTAAACTGTTTTTTATTTTTTTAAATTAAAGCTTTCATCTACCTCCCTCCCCTTCCCCCCCCTCCAAGAAAAAAGTTTCAAAATGTACACTGGTGCTATAAATATAAATGCTATCTATGAAGAAATGTAGTAATCAAGCTTTTTTTTTTCTTCAAGTTTTTTGTTTGTTTAGCAATTTATTAGACGGCTGAACCAAAGATTGATTTTTATTTCATCCCTCTACTGGACACTGGGTCTGATTTTAAGAAAAAAAAAAACATTTCTGCCATGAACTGTGAGGAATGCCAAACCCTATGGATATACAGTGGTAGTTGTTCATCGGTGTTGAATGCAGCAGTCAAAAAACACACTCGTCTTCCAGATAACCTCAGTGCACTTTAGGAAATCAAATATTACCTGGAAGCAATTTAGTACATATATTGGCTTTTAAAAATAAAATAAAAAATACAGCAGCATTAAACTTACTTACTCATGATACTGACATGTTTAATACCATCTTAACACTCATTTCAGTCTTTCACATTATACCGTAATTACGCATAGTGGTAAATTGTTATAAAATAGTGACTTTTCTATTTGGTAGACAGGTTCTAATACTAATACCTGACTATTTTGTAGAAAACCATAGCTTTTGTTCAGTTTGAAATAAAACATTTACATTCTAAGTACAATGCAACACTGTAATAGTTTAGGAAAAAATATTCAATCAAGTAATGTTCATTCTGTGTTGACACGATGTAGAATAGCTTTAAAAAAGGAAAAAATGCTGTCAACTTTCATTACAAATGCAAACACACTGAGTACAACATTCATACCATTTTTTTTCACCTTTGTTGCTGAACATACAGGCTAAGAAGCTACAAGGGAAGAAAAATCTGTCAATTTAAGCTCGTTCATTTTTCTAAATCTGTTCCAGTCCACACAGTTTCAGCCCCTTCCTGCTCTATATATTTTCATTTGTTTGGGCCTCTCAAGAGCTGCGTATCTGTATTATTAACAGGTATAGTACACGTAGAGTATCGTGTTTTCCTTTGGACTCTGCTAATAGGATGTTTGAACATCTCCCCTCAATTCATGAGCATTAAATTTAGAGTATGGGCAGGGTCTGTATGAACTGCTAAACACTCATGCAAGTCCAACGAATCCACGTGGACAACCAGGGAAAGAAAAGAAAACAGCAGCATAAGGAGAACAGGGAGGGAGGGAGAAGAAGATTGTGGTGGGGAACATGACCAAGTTTCTTCTTTCACCATATGACTGCTCCACCAGTGATGTCAGAGGTCAGAGGAATTTTTTTTTTAAACTGCAGTAAACATTGCACATGTCTCAAGTCTTCAGTGCAAAAGCATGGTTCGAATGCTCTGTCTGATTGTTTGGCTGTGTGTGTGAATTACATGCATTACGCAAGCCTCTTGTAGAACCAGGAGGAGACCAGGGACTCAGCTTTCTTCTTTTGTACGGAACAGAGGTGCAAAAGCAATTGAAAATTCCAAAAGAATATAAAACCGGGAATGTCCCAAAACACAAGACCAACCTCCCCCTCCCACACACACCTTCCCCCAATTTCCCAAGCTTCAGTTTAAGTAGGCAATGTTTACTTGTTTCAGTCTGCAGAATCCAAGGTATCATTGGAAGGGGGAGGGGGAGGTGCGTATCTCAGTCTGTAAGTGCCTAAAACAGGAAAGAGAACTACTAAGTCACTGCTCACAATTAAAATGGATTACAAAACCACTACAAGGTATCAAAATGGACATGCTCTTCAAAAGGCACTATCATCCTCCAGTCCTTTTAAAGTAGGTCCTCAGACTTTATCCTATTTCATCCTCTTGCTAGAACTGTAAGTTTAAAAAAAAATATATAGAGTGTAGATATATGATTTGAGCTCTACTGGAAAAATGAAAAGAAAAGATGGTCCCCATCAAGGTTCATCTTTCCTGTTCCAGTCCAATCAAACTACTAAAGTCAGAATGGGAACAAGAGCAGGAATCAAAAATAGCTTGTGCTCGATGCAAACCCTGCATTTTCCCCATTCTTCTGGAAGCTATTCCTTTTATATTTATTTCCAATCGGTTTCTGCCTTTTTGCTGCAACTTGTCTGAAAAGTTAAATGCATTGAATGACGGGGCACAGAAGGATGGTTGATTGTGCACAGGCAAGCCCTAGAAAACATTAAATATCAAATAGCCAGTCTATTGGTTTTTCTTTCAATTCTCAGAAGTTTTAGGAATCCAAGGTCAATATCATAGACAGTAATTTTTATCTTTCACTTTTTGCCAATGAATTCTCGCAAAAAGCACCCCACTGAATGGGAAAATTAAAACAACATGCAAGTCTCAACATAATGCCAAAACCAAACCAGTGAAAAAAGAATGACAATTTAGGACTGGTATCATTTGACTTTCCAGCTCTGAACCCATTTCAACTTCACGCTGTGCACCCCATTCCCTCACACTGTTCTACAAGACTTTCAGGCAGAGATAGGATACTTCGCAGTTTTAGAGCAGGTCACTAGTGCACAACCATTTACACGAAACATACACACGCACGCACACCTTTCTGCAAGACCAGAAACAGCACATTCAGAAAGGTAAAGAGAAACTGCTAAACTCAAAAGCAAGTCCGCTGGGAGTTATCATGATTACCTTGTTGACTGGCCTCCATGGATGACTGCTTACAGTCCTGCGCATAGTGTCCACTTACACCACAATTGTAACATGAAACGTTCCCATTCTTCTTGGGTCCCGACCCATTTGTGTTGGCAACTACGTTAGGTGCTGGATATACAGGATAGAACCTCCCAAATCCTGCCATCTGCTGCATACCATAGTTGGCTTGGCTTCCCATCACTGGGTCATGCATAAGCCCATTTGCATACGGAGACTGAGGCAGGAAGAACGGAAGTTGCGTTCCATTGCTTTGATGTGCTTGATTGAGGTAGCTGCCATTGCAAAGTGATGGCAGAGTGAAGAAAGATGGAACTCTGTAGACTTGTCCATGAAGTGGGTTATGATAAAAATAGCTATTAATCTGAAGGCTGCCATTGGTCCCACAGCTACACCTACGTCCACAAGAACCGCAAGGGCCAGATCCCAACTGCTGCGGAGGTAACATTGTCCCGTTAGTGTTATTATTCCCAACAGCATTTATGTAGGATGTGCTGTCACTCTGTGCAGTGCTGTGTGTTAGAGCGGGGCTCGGGCTGGGGGCAGGGCCTGGCGTGTGTGTCGGGATTGCAGGAGGAACAGTGGACTGGACCTGACCAACGCCGAGGCCAGCGGACTGAGGTGGTGAGGAAGTTGCTCCAGTGCTCAGCACATTTGTATTCTGGTTGGGCAACACACTGGTAGCGTGAGGGCTGCCTGGCAAAGCGTACGAAGCTGGTGGAGGTGGTGCTGCTGCTGTGGAGAGACCAGCTGCTGGAAGAACTACCTTGAGATTGGTAGGCTGAGGGATTGCTCCTGGGTTTCCCTCAATGTGAGGCACCATTTGATTCAGTCCTACCACCTGGGATGCAGGTTTTGTGATGGGATCTGTAGTAGGAACTGGGGATCCTGGGAAACTACCTGGATTGTGGACTGGGATAAAGGCAGTATTTGGTGATCCAATACTTAAGTTTCCTGTTGGCTGCTGTGGTCCATTAATTGTGCAACTTTCTGATGATCCCTGTGGAGAGGGGATTTTCAACCTATGTATTGCCAAATGCAAAGCAGGGCTACCAGGCTGGACAGAATGTGGAAGGAAAGAGGATGGGACTGGCAAAGGGGAAGCCATGAGCTCAAGGCGTTTCTCAGGTTCACCAGAGGTCACTGGGCCCATTCCCGCAGGAGGGGAATTCGCAGACTCTCTCACTGGCGAGACAGCGACAGGCGTGGTAACCAACATTCCCATGGTTTTACCGTCTGCAGATATGGGTGGTGGGACAACTGCTTCAGGCTTTTGGGCAGCGCTGTGCATCACACAGTGTAAGGCAGGCATGAAGGAAATATGCTGAAACTTTGCATTCAAAGGATCTTCTGAAAGGCTCCCATTTTCATTATTCACTGAAGAGATCTGAGCAGATGATTTGTTCATATTTGATGAACTGACAGCACTGTAGCCTGTAAACCTGGTTGTATTTTGACTCCCAGAGTCCTCAGAATTGCTGTCTGTATCTGTCGGGACAAAAGCATTTGTCAGTCAGAAGAATGAATCTCAAGCAACAGCGAATCATGCCCTGGACTCATTTACCCATATAAAACCTAATGAGTTTGATGACATGAATGATAGTTATGTCTTCCCAAACTCTGACAACTTTGAGATTCTTTTCATTCATCCCAATTAAGCTAGGTCCATCTTCATGACCTGCCAATATCCACCTGCCCAACTAGCTACTGTGTCTTTGACTCGTGTATATCTGCAAAGGTGAAGAGTAAGACACAGAGTGAATTAGGAATTTGCATCTGTCTAGGAAGATATTAACACATTCTATTTAAATTTGGAAGGAGTGGCAAACTGTCAGTACAAAAAGATGGACCTCCTGGACATGCCACACAATTTCATATAAACCCAGCCCCTTCCATGCCGAAGTTTTCCACATTATTGTACTGTGGAAATTTCTCAAGAGTTATATCACTAAGGCAAAAAAATTATGACATATGTTTAGTAATCCAAAACTCAGTGGTATTTAAACTGTGCTAGAAGCCCTCAAACGACCCAGTCATGAAATCCACAAAGAAAAATGTATTCTGTGGCTAGTCCAGAAAACAAAGTACCTAATCAAACTGAAAAACTAAGTAAAATAAATGCAAGAAAGAGATTAGTCTAGGAATAAAGGCATTCATGTGCAGTCTCCATAAATACAACCTCTGTCTTTTTCTTCTTCACTATCAAAGCTTTCCCGCCCATCATGCTGTGGACTAGAAGGAGAGCTGTAACTTTCAGATGATGTTTCTCCACACGTATCATGACCAGATCCAGCATCCAAATTCAGATCTAAAAATAAAAGTTGTTAGTTCTATTTTTGATCTCAGTGTATGGAAGTGAGGTTATTTTGGTTTTCTCACATTTCACACTAGTTGAGATTTTTGTCTGTTATAACGTCTGATTTTAAGACCCCACTTAATTGCATCTGTCCCCCTGTATTCCTATCACTTCCATTCCCAGCACTCAGGACTGGTGTTGTCCCTAAATTTGTGATGAGTGAACCCTTGGTGTTAAAGAAGGCAATACTGGAAATTGATATTTATGCAAAGTAGCGAAAAGAAAGATGCTCCTGAATGATTCCAGTGATATTTATACCAGACTGTACTACAACACTGATTTCCTCTGAACAGTCGTGATCCAGCATTTCCGCCGGCAGAGCTGCAGCGCTCCTCAGTGACACCAGCACAGGCAGAAAGCTAACTCAGCGGGATATGGCAAAAAAATGCACCACTTCATAACTCACTCTTCTAGAACAGACTTTAACCAAACTCTATCAACAAATCCTGTTAAAAGAAAAAGAGGTGAACTGAAAAAGTGGTAAATTGTTTTCTAAATTCTGAATGGATCATGGGACACCGTTTCGCTGGAAACCACCTTTCAGGGTGGGTAGCTGCTACAGTTTGGTTTTCAAGTTCAGCCTCAGAGGGGAAGAAGAATGACAAATTCACCCTCTCTAAGAATCTATAGCAGACACTAGCTGGAAACCCCAACCTGCAAAACCTTGGTTAGCAAAACTTCAGGACAAAAATTAGAACACCAACTATAATAATAATTATAATTTATAAATAAAATAATTTTCCCCCATTTTTTATTACTACTGGAAGTTCAACAGGTTGGGATGGCTCATCCAAAAGTTGCCTTAATGCTTCAATTCTTGAAATAATTTCCTGAATTAAACCCATAATTGCTTAAATTATTTTAACAAGTACTTTGAACATCTAATATAACCTGGAGTCTCAGTGAACCTAGGATCACTAAGAGCCCAAGTCTAAAGTGCTAATCATAAAGTATCCAGTCTTATAAGTTACCATTGTTACTAACTAATGCTTCAGACAAGCTCAAAATAGGGAGGAAAAAATGAAAGAAAACATGAGGCTGTTAAGAATTACAGACTTGAAATAGGGCATTTCAAACCAAGCCTGGATATATAAACCCAGGCAGAGATTCAGACTGTTATTTTTTCCCTTAGACTATGTCTCCAATAAGTATCTCAAAAGACATTTTGATGTTTGTACGTGGGTTGAAAGCTCATCTCTGAGCAGGATTTAATGGCTTCCAGCCTCTGTGGGTTACAGTTTCTTTTTGAACCAGCCAACAGTTACCATGAGGCAGTTTCACATCTGTACAGTGGTGGATAGTGAGCAAACAGAACTCCTATGGAAAAACATTCCCTACTAACTCAGCAGAATCAGAGAATCAACTAGGTTGGAAAAGACCTCTGAGATCATCAAGTCCAACCTGTGTCAAACATCACCTTATCAACTAAACCACGGCACCAAGTGCCACACGTCCAGTCTTTTTTAAACACCTACAGGGATGGTGACTCCACCACTTCCCAGGGCAGCCCATTCCAATGCCAAATCATTCTTTCTGTGAAGAATCTTTTTCTAATCTCTAGCCTAAACTACCCCTGGCACAACTTAAGTCTGTGTCTTCTCATCCTGTTGCTGGTTGCTTGGGAGGAGAGACTGCTCCCCACCTGGCTATACCCTCCTTTGAGGTGGTTGTAGAGACTGATAAGGTCTCCCCTTACACACCACTGCATCACCTCTTAAAGTCATTGTCAGTACATAAAAGCTCAGTGTGCTTTGCCTGACAACAAAAACAGCAATCAAACAGAAATGCATGCAGTAGAGCTCTGCTGTAGAGTAGGTTTTCTGCTTAATGGCCCTTAACTATATAATCAGTTTCTAAAATTGTTCTAGTTCTACTAAGTTTGTGAACAGTGAGTTCTTAAAGTTTTAGTTAAATGCTGTTTGTGGAAGACAAAAACACCTGCCCATAAAGCATATCAATATTTCAGAACTGGATCCAGCTCAAACTCTCCGAGGTGAGAAGGAAGAATAAAAGCTTAATCAAGATTGTATCACAAGTGGAAGCAACAGAAAGACAAGGCACTTTTAAGAGTCTTTTCAACACTTATGCCAATTAGGTGGTGTAGAAAAAGGCAAACTCTGTCAACCTTCTGTCACAAGAACTACATATAAGAGAGGCAAGGTCGTAACTGATACTGGGAGTTTAGAAAATATCAAGATGGTGAAGTCTATGGGTAGCATAGACCTTCAGAAATTTGTAATAAAGCTTGGAGACTCAGTTTACTAAAGGAACACAAATATAATTTTGTCTTACAACTGACTGATGTACACAAGTCTTGGCCTAGACACTACATTTATGATTACCCTAAACTGAAAACCCTGCTAGGGCAGCATACATAGTTCCATGTTGTAGCTCAGTGGTCACTTGGTTTAAACACTACAGGTCATCAATGGTTCACACCACAGGTTTTATACAGGTTTCTTGTGGGCCATTACACAACAGATGAAGAAACTAGTAGGCTGCAAAGAGGACACTAATGGCAAGGTGGTCATGTCTGCACACTGACTGCTAAATTTCATACGGAAGTAGCCCAGTGGTAGCTGTTTCTGCAATTACTCCACCCCATAAGCTTTGAGGTGCAGACTTCACTAGTGACAAAATACTATGTCACCTATGCATGAAGAGACACACCCCAAGCAACTGGATACAGAGTACTAAGTCTAATGCGTTCTATACAGCAAGTCAAAGCACAAATTAGACTGCCAATATACTGACTTGCACCAGAACATTTTTCAGTCTTGTGCTTTCCCCTTTACAGAAGACCTCATATAAATCAACTGCAAGTTCTGTTTCTTACTAACAGCTTTGGAAAAAGCACCTTACCTTTTGCTGTCCCAGTACGGATGTGCTGTGATGCTGCAACTCGAACTCCATTGCTCCTGTTAGTCAACCTGCAGTCAGTTTTCTTTGCTTTCTCCCTGTGTAAATAATTTCATGGCTTTTTTGCAAATGCATGAGCACAAATAACCAACCATGAATGAACACAGAATGACACTGGAAACAAAGGCAGTGACTCCAGACCAGAAATGTGTATTAAATAGATATAACAACAAATTTAAATAATAAAAAAATAAATAGAGGCTGTTGGTGCAATATACCAGGAACTAAGCTGCAAGCAGAGTCACTAAACACTATGAATAAAGATCTATATAAGAAAAAAATACCAAAAAGGAAATGGTGCAGCAGACAGTAAAGTCATTTTTGAAAGCTGATGTGTGTGATGGAGCCCTACACCGGTCTAGCATAATAGCATCTGGAAACTTGGAAGTAGGCAGAGTATTAGGTAAGGGTGGAAGTGCTTTCACTTCTCACAGTGCAGAGTTGTGTAGCCTGCAGGAAGTTCTGAAGCCCTCTGATGTGCAAATTATCTTCAATAAGGCATTTCAGCCAGTTACCACTCGCTTCATAATGTTAAAGGTTGCCATCAACCCTCATTTGATTTTCAGTATATTCTGGACAGCTTTACACCTTTTAAGTTTCAAATAAATATAAAGGGAAAATGGCAATTTAGTATTGGTTAAAAACATACTTCTACTCCTTCATCTTTTTATTAAATGCCAAGTAATATTTTGAGAAATGAATACATTCACTTAAAATTCTATTTTTCAAGTTACTTCTTTACAGAATATAAAATAAGGATTTTTATGTAGCCTAGTCTCACACTATGCCAGCTCTTGTGCCACCACAGCAAATAAAAGCACCTAATTGACTGCAGACTCTGTTTATCAGAGTGAATGCATTTACACTTAATTTCTGGATTACTGGTTACATTGGAAACCTACTTTTCCAGCTGTGTCTTTCCTTTCTTCTTGCTTACTGTAGACAGACTTCGTTTTTCCACTGTGTGCTAGACAGAAAATACAGACACCACTCAAACAACAGAACTGGTTATGAAAGCCAAGAAAACACCCCTTCTAGACCAACAGGTCCACAAGTCCAATAGTGTGCTCACAGGTGCTATAACCACCCAAACAACCACTTGCTCAGTGCATCTGAGCCTGTAAAATAATGCATGTCTTGTGTTTACATAAGAATCAGCAAAACACTCAGCAAATTACCACTTGCAAATATGCCAGAGATATCAATCAAATTATTGTTTGCATGCTGCTCTTCCTCCAGAGGATAAAAACAAATGTGTTTCATCACATACCTGCTAAAAAGGCTGATCACCAAACTTAAGGAGCTACAAAATTTGTAGCTATACATGAAATTATTTGATAGTTGGGAGTGGGAAGTACATGCAACAAATTATTTCTACATAGTGGCAAGTGGGTACCTAGCCTTAAACTGGAGGTTTAAGCTGCTGAACTAAATCCAACACCTAAGGAAACACCTAAGGAAAAACATAGGATCTACACAATCTTTTAAGTATGCTATTGCTAACTGTTATTAACAACTCATATTTGGCAAGGAAGTAAAATTTATGCAAATTCTGAAATAATCTCTGTCCAAATCACTGTATCTGGACTTCCTTTAAATAATTTTTCATCTGCTTTAGTAAATTAACGTTTTTCTTGCTTCAAGCTTGCAGTATTTCAAGCTTTGAAGTAGCCTACCATTTCATGTTTAAAAGCCAACCCCGATTCATTACCCTGCTTTATGAAATAAGCGAACTATTTTTGTTTGGCTTGCTATTCTGCACGTAACAATCAATAGCCAAATTCTAAACATAATAAGAGTAATATCAAGAATTCTAACATTCTGGGTATTTCATATAAAAGCAATGAGCAAGCTTCCTTCCCCCAATTTTAGTAGTAGATCATTTTATTTATAAATAATTATTCTGCTTACCTATATTCACAATGAGATTGAGCATTGAAGAGACACAAGTCTCAGAAGTGTATATGTATCCACCTCTAAACTTTTTTCAAAGACTATTACTTAAATAATGCAAGTAAGATAGAATATGTTTAACCTGTTGTACCTACTGTAGCATTAATACAGTTTAGCTACTAACACAGTTTCTAGTTTGTTCCTTGCAATAACAGAAATTGCCCAAGCGTTCTGGAATCCTCTCTGATGACAATGCTACAGTAACAGGAAAGTGCCTGACCAGAAATTAACATTAGACTTTTCTGATTACTTACATTCTGCTGGGAAGTTTTATTTATAAATTCATAAACAAAATATTCATCTTTCTGAGTGGTAAGGAATTATAAAGGGTTTTCTAATCAAGGTAAGCACAGCAACTTTAACATTTATTTTGTACAAGTTTAGGAGCACTTTTCATCTTTTAAAGCTAAATCTCACCATATGTAGTGGGCAGGCTTCTCAAGTGCCTCAGAATATATAAGGTTTTAAAGAATAAACAGGAACACACCTGGTCAAGTAGGTTAGTACAGTGCTCTGGGTGCTGCTGGACAATACAGCTTTTCCTTCTCCAGTCCATTACCCCATTCTGCTCCGAGTGCTGTATGTTAAGGCTATCCAGTGAAGAACATTTTGCACTGCTAGTGCTGCTAAAAAGGAAAAAAAAGCCCCAAAAGTTATGCTGATGTGAACAAACCTGCAGGCTTTTCTTACCAACATAAATGTTCTGCATCATATTGGGAAATTTTGCTTTCAGAAAACCCTAGGAATTTTCAAGAGATTTAAAAGACATAAATTACAGCAGTTCTTGTGCTCTAAAGTTATGATCTGACTATAATTTGAGTTTCTTTTTCATTCTTATCTACTTATGCTGGTAACTGAAATTGCCTTTTAATTCAGGGCTGCTGGCAAGCTGCTTCACAAAGGTTACTGCAATATGAAATGTTACTCAGTTCCCATGATGGCAGAAATCCAGCTCACTTGAAAGCACAAGACATGCTGAAGTTCCAGTAGCTACTTACCAAGTATCTCTGTGAGTAAGGGCTCAAACTACTTAAAAGATACACAGCAGAATATTAAAATAAAAAAATTAAGAAAATGGCAAGAACCCAAGAAGGTCCCAAAAGACAGACATAAGCCCCTGACTGCAAAGATAGAAGCAAGGTCACTTTAGAAACTTCTGCCAGGTGAAGGCAAATGATTTCACTGCCAAATTTGCAGTCATTTAATGGAAATGTAATATTACTCAAGTTTTTGTTTTGTATGTGTGATCTCATTCCTATCAGTAAATTTTTAGACTTTTCAAGAGTAAGGCTGCAATACTGAACAAAAACAAGAGGTAGACAGGTGTACAATGTACCAATGCTGTTTGAGACGAACTGCTTGTGACTCTAAACAGCTTTATGTGTATTTAAAAACAGAAAAGTTTCATTCAGTGCCATTTCTTTACAACACATACACAACAGATTTTAAGGAGACAGACACATAAACCAAACAGGAGAGGACTAACAGACTTCTAGCAGTCAAGGAGTAAACACATTTCCCCCTCTTCGATAAACAGAAAATAATAGTTAATTAAAGGAGTTTATTTCTCAGAACTTTGTGGAAATATCTGTCCCTCTCCTACCTGAAAGATAGATCCTAAACTACAGTCAGCCTTAGTGTAATTCATTATACAAAGAATAATAAAAAGACAATTTCTTTATTAATAATGATAAGCTATTAAATTTGGATCCTGCTCTGATGACTTTGCAGTAGACTACATATCCACCAGTGTAATCATGGATTTTGTCAAGTTAACACCTTCTTCTTGAGGAAATATAAGTCAAAAGTAGGATAGTTATAAAAAACCAAAACAGACAGAAACCACTAAGTTGTCTTGTGCTGAGTTCACAAGAATTTTGTCTGTTAAAGATCTGTGGACCTTAACCAACATTGTTCTGTGTTATGTTTATGTTCTAATTAATGGAATTCCAGGTAAATTTTCACCACAAGATAAATACATTTTACAGATAAATCAACACTGAACCAAATTTTAAATCACAATAAATTCTTGTACCCATTTATTTCCCTTAATTTAGTTGAATTATTGCAGAACTGTGTGCAAACATATCTGAAGTTTTTAATCAAAATACATTAATAAGTGAATTCACATCAGGTACTCCAGGAATCTGAAGGCATATATAAACTACTTTAATATGGTTAGGAACTGCTTCCACTTACAATGGACACAAACCAGCAAGGTGTGCATGCATTTGCCAGTAAACAAGGGCAAGAATGGACTATCTTCTATAAGCTCCTCTTTGAGGTTACTTAAGCTTCAAATCAATAGCACTGGAAATTTTTAGTACAAGCACGAGGGTATGTGCACATAGGAAAAATACATGCCATACAAACTGAAGCTACTCAACACAAATCAAAACATCAATTCAAATAGTGAAGATTCACAAAATTTGGGAAAGAAGAGCTATCCAAATGACCCGGACCTACAGATTTAGAAACAGGGTCTTCTGAACTATTTTTCTAATAGAGATTAAGTTAGTAACAACCTTCAAAACAATAAAAGTAAGACTAGAACACCCCACCACAAACAAACAAAAGCTCCACAAACAAAAAAAGCTTTAATCCAGAAGGACACATACTCTCAAAGCACTAACAAATGGAAGTTCAGACATGTAACATGGCCACATTACATACTAGTACCTACTTGGCAACAGGACTTTTTCCATTATGTTTCTTGTGAACTGCTGTGTGCTGCATTACATCTGGAAAAAAACCCAAAGCATAATTTAAACAGCAATTCCATTTCATCTTTTAAATCAATCCAGCAAATTCATCTTTCATAGCAGAAGACATCTTCATTAAACAGGCCAGGCTTAATTTACAGTGCTGAAATTAGCAAGTGTTGCATAGAAGAAAAATCAGTTTGTACAGATAAACAAGACTCTTTACCTTCCATTTCACAGCAGAATGAAACAGAGGAACTATGACAAGGTTAATGTTTGCTCACCTCTATATCTAATTCTAAGCACTGAATGCATGACTGAGTATCACCCAGTATGAAAGAACAGAGAGAGAAGGAATGAGTCAGAAAAAACCACAACATTCGGTAATTTCTTCTGAACTACTGAAATTAATCTCAAAACTATGTCACACATTCTGACTAGCAAACAAAGACAAGTCCTCCACTAAAGTACTGCATTCTGAACCTGAAAATTCATTATGCAAGTAAAGCTTCACAAATTACATCTGACAAAAAGATACTGCCTCAAGGCCAGGCTGGGTGGGGTTCCAACTAACCCTGTATAGTGGAAGGTTCTCTGCCTGCGGCAGATGGTTTGGAACTTTAAGGTTACTTCCAACCCAAACCATTCTAAGAGTCTATGAAGAAAAACTAAGAACTTTGGAGACACAGTCTACCTTTTTCTTTAAGACAACTGATAAATTTTAACAAAAGCAACTTTCCTTAATTCCAACTATTGATGATTGTAGTATTTTTGGTATTTATGATTTTGCCTAAACTCCTCTCAATGCTACACGTAAATCCAAACTGTCGTTTAAAAATCCGAGAAAAAAAAAATCATTATTTTTAAACCTCTGGTAAACAGTTCGCTAAAATGGCACAGGTGTTCTGAAATGCATTTGTAGTTTCACCAAGTGAAGAGATTTACATATTTTTAAGAACAGTATATAAAACACTATTTGAGCAAATATATTGTAAATTTACTTGGTGGTGTGTTCTGAACATTTAAGAATATGGCGATGATCATTTTCATAAGAAAAAGCTGTTCAAACTGCGTACGTAGATTACTGAATCCACAAAAGTTCAACAGCAAACTTCTTATGAGTTATTAATGTGAAAGAGGATAAGAGTACTGTCAATATCTGAAAGCCAGCATAAGTGTTCAGTGGTCCATGTTTATCCATCAGTCCCCTTTCCCATCCTTTCCACCTACCAGGAGATTATATTTGTTTCCTTCCAAAATTAATGCAAAACTGGCTTGCTGTTCCTTTCAGAATGAAACTACTGACCAACCACCAGGCTGCTGCTTCCACAGTGAACTGCTTCTGAGGCATTTAAAAAACACCAGCTTTCAGACTGTAATCGATACTCACTACAGTCCCAAACTTAGTAACAGCCCAGAATATCACAGCAGCACAGGTTAAGAATAAGAACAGGAAAACTTGAACATCCTTTCTGTGTAAAACTAGAAGCTAAATAAATTTGGCATATTTAATACAAAACAGTCTGCAACCCTTGAAATACTGCACTTAACTGTGAACCCTGGTAACTGGAGAACAAATTGGTAAAGACATTAAAGTCTGTGCATAATCTTGGCTCAAGTAAATTCTGAAGTATATATTCCTGGTTGTTCAACACAGCTGTGAACTTCTGCCTTTGAGCTGTCTATGAACACTGCCACTTCTTGAGTTATAGAACAACCTCTTAAGGAAACTGCTGAAAGTACACAAAAATTATTCATTTGCATAGTAGATTTCATTCAATTTTTGTACCACTTTATACCAATGAAGAAATCAGTCAAGTGTTATGTTTTCCAGAACTGAGCGTGGTAAAATATCTCAAAGAACCACCTTTGAGTACACAACTACCTTCCTCCTGACTTGAAGCTTCTGAACTGTCCTCCTTGAAGTGTTCTGCTGTCTTAACCGTCTTCAAAGAGGGTTGTAAGTTACCTGCAGAGAATAAAGTTCACGTAGTAACTTTATAGATCTTGAACAACTGGACGGTTCCTGAATGTTTGCACTAAACTGGAAGCTAGGGAAATGGAAGACTGAATTTACTGTTTGCATGTGGCAGCAATTTGAACATTGCCTCCTTCAAAGCAGGCCATCTCCAAGAGTAAAAGCTCTTAAGAGATACTTCTATTTTGAAGAAAATAGTGTCAAAAATAATTTTAATGTTATGGTACAATTTCAAAAGGCTGTGATTGTGATAATTATTAGAGATATTCCTACTATGCTGCACTTCAGATTTTTCTTTATAATTGTTTTGTTACAACAGGAAATGGGAGGAGAGCAATGATAGTTACTAGCATTCTTCTGCAACAAATTACACTCCTCCACTGTCAAATCTTTCATCTGCCAAAAGAAAACTAATTTGGGCTAGTCTTCTAGTGCCCTTAGCACAGTCTTGACACACCATTTTTGCCTTTTTATGCCAGCCAGGATGAAAAAAAAGTAGGAATAATATTAACAGTTTTGTTGCAAAAATACCACTTCCATGCTCTGAAAAAAGACTTAGTTTCTTAAAGAATCTACCTCTAAGAGTCTACTCTTCCCCTCTCAAAAAGTTCCAAGTTAGTGCAGGTAAAAGCATCTGAAAGCTGTTGCTTAGGAGCTTGAAACATTGATAAGAAGATCCTTCTGCATATCATCTGTGTTGAAGACACTAAACCCCCAGAGATTGTGCTCTCATGTCGGAATCAAAAGCCTACTCTAACCTGAAAAATTGTCTAAACAACCAAATTTATGAACCAGGAGGGAGC
>VZTT01010253.1:35436-51357 GCA_013400855.1 Buphagus erythrorhynchus | reverse complement strand
CTGAGATGAGCTAAGAATGCCAGACAATATCAATATTTTATGAAAAGACTAATGTTTAGCGACCTTAATTTTTACCTGTCTAGTATAGATTAAAGTGCTGTTAGAAGGACCATGGCACAACAAAAGTTTTGGTGCAGTAAAATTTCTTAATGGCTAACATTAAAATTGATACTGGAATTCATATTCATAAGTTAATTAAAAAGTTGATTCCCATGACTGGAACTGAGAATAGTGGTTTAAATTACATTCCACTACATGCATATATTTAGCATACACAATTAGGAAACTAAGACCATTAACATTCACAGACAAGCTTTTTTCCCTAATGAGATTGTGCTTATTTTAAACTATTCAGTGCTGTCAATGCTAAAAATTTGTCTTCAGGTACAAAAAAATTTATTTCACAATGGAGTACCTTCAACTTCCTTAACTTCTTTCTGCTGCATGCTTTGTCGTAACACATGATACAACAGGCAATTACACTGTTCTTGCTGCACAGCTTTAGTTCTACAGTTTCAATAGACTCCTTCATAATTCTGTCTCCACTATGACATTTTAAATATTCTAAATGGCAAGACCAGAAGAAAAGTTTGAATACACAAGTCAATGAGGTGCGTTACATCTCTACATTCTGAACACAGCACGTGCATCCAGGATGATTAAGCAAAGCATGTATACATGACACTGCTTCCATTCTAAGTCAAGATTTTAAAAATTCATATTCATCACAGCTGAGAATAAAACCCAAGTTTTACTATCAGTGGTATTTCTAAGTCAGTAAGGAGATTTTTGTAGCAGGGAGTCTGTACCACATAACTGTGTAGCAAATATCAAAAGGTTATTCTGATCCTTCACTGTGGTTTCTCACTGCGATAATAAAATGCGGAAAAATATTTAAGCTCTTTGCTAGATTAAATTATTCAACTTTTCTATGCTTCTGTTACTTAATTTGAAAGTGTTACTAAAGAGATTCTCCCTTTTAGGTTTCTAATTCATGAATGTGAACACTTTGAACTCCATAAAAGGATTTGAAACAAGTTTATTGTCTGTAATCTGCCATAATCTTTCTCTGTATTTTTTTTTTCAAGTAATCAACAACTCTCAAATTGCCTGCCTTCAAAGTGCAGTTAAGTCTCCACACTAGAAACAAAAGGACATTTATGAGGACAGAATGAATAGCAATCATTTTTCCATATTGTTGGCTCCTTGCTATCTGCAGACTATCTGTTTGACTAATTTTGAGTGGACAAGTGACTTGCTAATCCTCTTGAAGAATAAAGGGTGAGAATAATTCTGCTTTCAATAATGCTCATTTCTTCCAAGAGAAGAAATTGTGCTGGCAAATGCATATCAGAGTTTTGTTTATGCTCAGAAGCCTTGTTCTTATTCTCCCCAGCAGAGCCAAAACACTGACTTCTATAAAGCCTTTCACTTCTCCAAACTGCCATTTCTAACAAATCTGCTAATATGTGGTTTTTCTTTGTTTTTTTTTTTTTAATTTTATCAAATACAACTGAATCAAGCAGCAAAATCTATCGATTGCTTCCCAATATTTTTGTGTTTAGTTTTGCTTAAAAAATCGGAATACCGTTAATACAATTGCATTAAATGCTCTTGTTTTCTTACAAATCCTACCCCTTTTTCCAGTGGGAAGCCCATTTGCAGCTAATTTTCATGCATGCGTTCACTAGTAGTTAGCAGCTAACACAAATGACAACTTGTTATAATAAAGAAAAGACCAAGTAGGCGGCAGAGAAGCTATTTTACTTACCAACCATTGCAGCTTCTTGTTCAGATGAACAGCAAGAGAGATACAAGACGTCTACAACTCCAAGCAGAGTTTAATGTTCAAGTATACCCCTACAGCCTTCCTCAAAAGGAAGCTCAGACAACATACCTTCTCGCTGAGGTCTATGGGAAGCCATCGGGAGTCCATCATGAGGTGCTGCGGCTCGTTCTAGCAAACTGGTCTCATTACTTGACATGCAGTCACCATGGGAAAAGTCATTCTAAATTGAGAAAGACAAAAAGAAATGTCTTAGTAGAAGGTCTGTTACCAAAGCTTGTTCTAAACAGCAGGCATTATAAAAAACTCCACAAACCCTTTATCTGTTATTCCACAGGACAAAAACCTGAAGCTCTTGTCAGTGGCAAAAAGGTGGTCACTAGCCATTTCAGTTCCTACTTTATGTATTTGTCAAATGTCACCTATAACCTCCAGTGTTTCACTCACCTTATTTTAAAAACAGAATAGGATAGGGAAGTGTCTTTCAAGCTGGACAATTCAAGACCATTAAGCTCAGAACTTCAGTGATAATTTACTATTAGTATGAACTCTCTCAAGTACTAATGTGCCAAGTCATCTACTCACTACATTCTAAATATATTCTCCTCAATTATATTCATGCCCTGTACCTTCAGCCTGCCATCTCTTCTGTATAGGGAATCATGACTAACTGCTTGGACAGCCTATGAGGACATGTGGTCCATGCATCTCTAACCAACTAAATCCATGCATCTCTTACCGACTAAACATTCAGAACACAAGCAGTTGGCACCAACACCTTCACTTTCACAGAGAAAAGGGCAGACCGAAAGCTCATCTCCCCCCAAATTTACATGCAGACTTCAAAATTATATACCAAACCTATTACTGGTTTAATGCAGGGCACAAGAAGGGATACAACAAGAAATCATAGGAGATAGATAACATGGACAGATAAGTAAGAGAAGAAAGAACAACCTAGGCTAACAGTGATAAATAAGAAAAAAGTATTAGAAGAGCATGGACCACAAGTGGTTTCCCAAGAGTAACAAGAGCCTATACAATTTTTCCCAAATTAAGATGAAACATTAACGTATCAATTTACACTTTCTGCAATGATCAGGTCTTGCTAAAACAAAAGAAAGCAAACAAACAAACTGAACAACCAAGCTAAAATTCAGGAATATTTTAAACATCCAGTGATATTAAATGCAGCTGCTTAATTACATGTTCAAGGAAACAACACATTGCCTTAAAAAGGTACATCCATGAAGAAACAGAAAATACAGGAAGTTACTAGCAAGTTTTTGGATTAATCTGTTTTAAGTAAAGCACCTTTGTTTATCTGTAACAAGTAATATAACATGTGAGCTGATTAAATAGCAAGTTTGGAAAAACTGAATGCATCATAAATGTTGAGGAATTGGCATGAAAACTAGATTTTTTCATTCAGGATGAAGAACACCGAAAGACCTTCTTAAAAGATGGGTAGAGAAACAATATAAATCTATAGAGAGCACTCTTTATATTTAAATGCAGGAAGCGTAATAAGAAGTGCCAGAATATATGTGGTTTGTTGGGTTTTTTTAAGGACTTGCCCAATGTGATCAGACAAATCATCAGCCAAGAGTAGTTACTGTATTTGTTGAAGAGGATCCCAAGACTGTCACAAGAGAAAGACCAGAATGAGGAAGCACAGAGACAGCAAAAGACATCTGAATCCCTGGCCAATTCTTCAACAAACTTCCTCAGATGTGACAGATATATCAGCTAAAGCTGGCTTCATCTTACTAAACCAGCTTTACCTCATCTACAGCACAAGTACAAACTGTGGCAACTTCTAACTGTATATCCAGTACATGCAGACCCAGGAAGTGTCCAGGCATCAAGCCTGCCCTGGGCATGCTGGTAACCTAATTGTGATCAGTGACACAAATAGCAGCACAGTTAGCAAGTGCCTTTAGACTGCACTGCAGGACATTTCAGCTGTTTCATCAAACCAGGTATGGTTAATGGTGTATGGTTTGAGCTCTGAGCTGAGCATCGGTAATTTCAGGTTTCAAAGCCATCAGATTTAAAATATAAAGCCTGCTTTGTTTCTTCAAGATAAAACTCACACCAGTCCCCAGTCAACAATCTCAGTGAACATCTAATAAATTATGAGCATCGTGTCAGATATGGAGTAAGAAAGGAAAACAGCTGTATGTCAATGAGACTGAAATTTTTAACAGCTTTAACACATTTTCAAGTTTAGTTTATTAAAAAAAACCCCAAACAAGCCAACACACAAGCATACTCTGGAAAGAACCACTTCCAGAACTCTTAAAAACCCACTCATACTGTTTCAGCAGACATTTCAGAACAACTGTGGACAGAAAAAGTGGAAGTACTTTGGTTTGGTTAAGTGTTAACTCCTGATCTAAAAGCAATCAAATTTGAAGTCAGACCTTCTTTTGCATTCAAATTCAGGATATTTGTTTTGATTAATGGAAAACAAATTACAGTCTATTCTAAAAAATAATTGCTAGTTAAAAAAATCAAATAAACTGTGAGCAGTTTTTAGGAGATGTATAGAAATAGAATTTACTTCAAAAAAGTATTCTGTTCAGCTCATGACAAGCATTAAATACGGCTGCTACACCTTCTAATACCAGAAAATTGCTTTTTACATAGCACATACATCATCTTTGTAACAGCATTCAAGTACTTTTGCAGTGAATTATTCTAGAATGGTTATTTTTCTATCCGTGACAGCAGTCTATAACAGGCTGCAACTGCATTTGAAGACCCCCTCTAAACTGCAAAATATTACATTTTTCAAACCTTAGTTAAATAATTATATTGATGATTATAAAATAATTATAATAAATTCATCATTTTTTCACTTGAAGAATTCTTCACCTCCAAAGTTAACCAGTAATATGCACTGTGTGCATTCTGTGACTGCTGGCTTTCACAACAGCTAGTGCATCACAGGAGGTAGACAGTGGGAAATCCAGAGCAGTCATAGCTTTACCTTACAGCCTGCAAAGCTCCAGATCCTGTCTTAAGCTGCATTACAACTCTTCACTTTTGGTGTTACCTGCTGTGACAGTTCTACACCAAACTCACAAGTAACTGAAATACAGGTGTCACTGTCAAAGCAGCCAACTCTAGGGTGCAAGTGACTGCAAAGTCTAGGCAGTCTAGGCCAAAAGGGCCAAAAGAATATTAAGAGTGGCATTGTGTGCTGCTACCTGGTGCCAGTCACACCAGGAACACAAGTACTTTAAAGCCTGGAACACTGCTGAGGAAGGTCATGCTGTACAGAACCAGCTGTGTTCATCCTTTCCTGTCAATGAATACAACATATTCTATGTTCACAAAACACACATGAGCGTAAGGTTAACTCTCGCATAAGCCTTTGTCACTGTGAAACTTCACTGCAGCTCATAGTGCTGCTGCTAATGATTAAAATACAGTAAAGCAGGAAATGTGGGTGGCCCCAAATCAGCTGCCAGATAATTTATTTGATAATCACACAGATCTTCATGATGGGCTGGAGGATTAACTACATTTCTCCTTGAAAGTGAAACCAGCTAAGAAAGCATCCTAAAAATTATCTGCCCTTACAACCTAGACCAGAGTTTTGTATGAAACAGATCTGTCCCCACATGGTTGAAAGCAAGTACAATGTTAAAAAAACCTTATCACTTGAGACGTTTCCCAGGACTGTATCATACAATCATAGAATGTTCTGGGTTGGAAGTGACCTTTAAGATCACCTAATTCCAACCCCTCTGCCATGGGCAGGGGACACCTTCCATTAGACACGGTTGCTCAGAGCCCCATCCAACCAGGTCTTGAACACCTCCTGGGATGAGGTATCCACAATTTCTCCAGGCAACCTGTTCCAGTGACTCATCTCCCTCATAGTAAAGAATTTCTTCCTAATATCTAGGATGTGGTTGGATTTCTAGCCTGCAAGCACACATTGCCAGGTCACATTGAGCTTCTCATCAAATGACACTCTCAAGATCTTCTCCTCAGAGCTGCTCTCAATTAATTCTCTGCCAAGCCTGTAGCTGTGCTTGGGATTGTCCCAAGCCACCAGCAGGATCTTGTGCTTGGCCTAGTTCAACTTCATGAGGTTCACAGATATTCCTCTCTCAAGCCTGTCAAGGTCCCTGTGGATCCTCCCCTCCAGTGTGACAACTGCAAAACATAAGCTTGTTGTCATTGGCAAACTTGCTGAGGGTTCCCTTGATCCCACTGTCTGTGTCACTGACAAAGATGTTGAACAGCACAGGTCCCAGGACCAACACCAAGGAACTCTGGTTGTCACAGGCCTCTGCTTGGACCAGGGAATCCTTGGAAGCAAATTCTCAAGTACAACCATCCAGCCAATTTCCTTATCCACCAAGTGGTCCATCTGTCAAATGCATGTCTCTCCAGTTTAAAGATAAGGTCATCATGTGGGACAGTGTCAAATGCTTTGCACAAGTCCAGGGAGATGACATCAGTCGCTCCTCCCTTATCTATCAACACTACCATCCTGATGTAGAAGGCCACCAAATTTTTCAGGCATGATCTGCTCTTAGCAAAGCCATGTTTGCCACCAAATGCCTCCTTATTTTCCGTGTGCCCATGCACCTTAGCATGGTTTCCAGGAAGATCTGTTTCATGATCTTGCCAGGCAGAGGTAAGACTGACCAAATTCTAGTTCCCTGGACCTTCTTTATTTCTCTTTTTGAAAATGGGGTTTATGTTTCCCCTTTTCTGGTCACTGGAAACTTCACTAGACTGTCATGACTTCTGAAATATGAAGGATAGAAGCTGAGACTTCAACTGTGAGTTCCCCCAGGACCCATACATGCATCTCATCAGGTCCCATTGTCTTGAGCACCTTAACATTCCTTAGATGGTCTTGAACATGGTCTCCTACAGTTGGTGGCTCCTCATTCTCCCATATCCTGCCTTTGCTGCTGTGACTTCAATGGTGTGGGCTGGAGCACTTAGTGAAGACCAAGGCAAAAAAAGGTATTGAGTATCTCGGCCTTCTCCATATCCCAAATGACCAAATATGCCATTTGCTTTTGAAGAGGGCCCACAGTTTCTTGAGTCTTCCTTTTACCACCAATGTACTTATAGAAGATTTTGTTGATGCCATTGACATCCCTGGCTAGATTTAGTTCTATCGTGGCTTTAGCCTTCCTAACCTGGCTGCTCCTATTTCTCACAGGGTATCTGTCACTGCCTTCCACCCTTCGTAGGCTTCCTTTTCATGTCTGAGTTTGTCCAGAAACAACTCACTTATCCACACTTCCTCTTCATTGGGATGCATCCCTAATGAGCTCGGAGGAGGTGATCCTGTAATACCAATCAGTTTTCTGGGGCCCCTCTTCCCTCTGGGGCCTATTCCATGCTACTCTATCAATCAGCCTCCTGAAGAGGAATCCAGGAGTGTTTGTGTCCCAAGGTCCAGGGGTGCTTGTCTGTAACACAAGCACCAAATATCTGAAGTGGTGACCCGTCCTGCTGAGAAGGATGTTGCTCTGTCTAGTGCCATGTGAGCTGAGCACATCTCAGCTAACCGACACATGACAGATGTCCAAACTCTGCCTTCTATCAATGTAGATGACGGATCAAACAATTTTATGCTGGCATTGCTTCGGCAATATGTAGTGAAATCTGTTATTGGATAGCCTACTAATCATCATGAGCAAGCGATTGATGCACATAAGTCTTCTGATGCTTGCATTGCACTTTCATAAAAGAACTATTCATTCATCAGCTCTGATTAGCACTAACAAGGGAAACACACTTGCAGCAGCTGGACAGCTTGATTAGTTCTACATGCCCAAATATGAAATATTATTTTTCTGCAAGACTGCAGTAATGTGCTATGAGGGACAGCACTACTCAGCCTTGTAGGCTGTGCAGATGTAAACTGGTACATCTCGTTCATTCATCTACAAGTGGGAACTGACAAACAAAGCCAGATGAAAAAAAGGCATTTTGGAAAAAATCAAGGTCTAACTCATGATTTTGAGTTATCAAGTACAGCATCTGCACCTTCAAGAAAATTGAGTGATGTCAGAATAATCATTAACAGATGTGGTGACAATTACAAAACCAAAGCCATGATTTGCTTACAACAAACCTTGCAAGCTCCTACCCTCATTGCTTCACAGCTGTGATACGCAGATGTGCCACTACATAGCTGTGGTAGCATAAAGGTACAACCAGAAGCAATGACTGGGTGAAACTGCCTGTTGTCTGATGCTGAACCCTCTCCTGACAACAACAGCAGCAGAGATGAAGCCGTACTCAACACTCTGAGCAACTGTATCTGCACCCCACCACTGTGGGGTGTGGCTTGGATACAGTGATAGAACATTCTTGCCATCTTAAAATAGGATCCAGCATATACATTTAATACTCACAAATGCAATCATATAGAGCAGCAATGCTTCAAAACCTGTTTAATGCTGACCACTGTTGATACAACAGATTGTCCCCTAACCAAAGAAATCCAGTACTGTCTCGGACAAGCTGCTATGCAAATGCAAGATCAAGACTGCAGACAAATGCCCAACAAACACTGCTGCTAAGCCATGCTCTAATCTGCAAGCTTTGAACTATGCAAAGGCACTATCCAATTGTTCTAAGATGCAGAGAAGCTGATTTTGTTCTACAAGGCTAGAGCAGAACCAGCCTCAAGATCCAGGACCACAAAGACCCATCAAATTCTCTCTTTTGGGCAAACCAACCAACAACTTAGATGTTTCCAGGTTAACTTATCTTTTAACGTGTAGAATCAACCTCCAAAATAATAGTGCTTATTCCACATAAAACCACAGCTGGAGAAATGGGCTGACAGGAATCTCAGAAAGTTCACCATGGGAAAGTGCAAAATCCTATGCCTGGGCAGGAATAACTACAGGCACCACACACTCTGGGATCTAACAGACTATAGAGTAGCATTACAGAAAAATACCTATACCTATAAAAATGTGTGTGTGTGTGTATACACATCTGAAGGGAGGATGCAAAGAGGATGGAGCCAGGCTCTTTTTAGCAGTGACCAGGGACAAAAGCAACAGGCAGAAACTGAAACACAGCAGATTCCCTCTGGACATCTGGAAACACTTTTTCATTGTCAGGTTGACTGAGAACAGGTTGCCCAGAGAGGCTGTGGAGTCTATAGTCTCGAAGACACTAAAAACTCATCTGGAAATGGTCCTAGGGAATGAGCTGTAGGTGGCCCTGCTTAGGCAAGATGACATCCAGAGGTCACAGCCAACCTCAGTCCCTTCATGGTTCTGTGACCAGACATAAAATCCCATAATATGTGCAATAAAAGTCTGACTGGCTTTTATTGATATGGTTCAAATGGATTATGTGCAACTGCCATATTAACTCATATCTATTAAGCTGGACTGCATAGAGAGTATGCACAGGTGCCTAAAAGTACTTTAAAGCACACCTGTTCAGTGAAACTATGTTAAGAGCTCGCCCATAAGAGGCAACAACAAAACACTATGATGGAGACAAAAACCTGACAAAACATCAGCTGATTCATCAGCTGAGGAAAATGACACCATGTGACAGCTTCAGCAATCACATACCGACTAACTTATAGCACTACCAAATCGTAACAATTTTGAGACAAAGGGCATACCAACTCTCTTATATCACATGAACAAATTCAGCCTGTGGCAATCACATTTGAAGTGCTAGATAAGGCAGCAACACCAATGATTTACAGTGCTGAGGGAACAATGCACCTTGTGTTTGCTAGAAACACAGTGTGTTCTAAGTCTCACCTCCACCTAAGCTTCTAACAGCACCTAAAACACAGTTTCAGTCCAACCTAGCTAGCCCATGACAAAGTAGAGAACTTGAAGCTATAGCCAGCCCAAGCACCAGTTCAGGTGTTACTGTATTTATTCCCCAGGTGGTTGTTCATCCAACAGTGGTGCAAATTCAGTACTGGTGCTATGGTCAACTGAGTGAATAAAAATAAAATTACTTGAATGCAGCAGTTCAGACTAATACAATAAATTACTCTCATAACAGTCTAGAGTGACACGAAGATTTAAAAACACTTGCACCTGAAGAGTAGTTCACTGAAGTACAGTCACTACTGAGAAGGGATGATGCCTTCATTACTACGTTTAATTACCATCAGAGGGCAATATGTCATTTTGTCCAATCCTTGAACTCCAGCATAGTTTGAAAGTATTCTTTTATGTACAGCATCTCCAAAAAACAGAAAATCTCTGTTTTCTAGTAGTCTTGCTCCTAGACACCTCCCAAGATACTAAATTTTCTTTAGTTATTCAAAGTATTTTTAATTCTCCCAAAAAGACAAGATTAAGAGGCTGAGGAAAGGCAAGAAACTCACAAAGGAATGCAGTTTCTAGCCAGTTTTGGTCTCCAAAAGCATAAATCTTTAGATTTGGAGGATACTAGAGAAATTCACCAACTCTTGAAGGAAAAGTAGGTATTTTGTTTTAATCACAGTAATGAAGAATCAGCTATAGTGTTTTCTAGGACAGCTATGGCTACAGATTGATAATGGCAAGCAAACAAGGTGACAGATTCAAGCATGCAGAATCCTACAGACTTCAGAGGTTTCACAGACACAGCCATCTTAGTGCTGCTGTCTGCAATCTTTTCTGCAGCTCTTTAGAAAAAGCTGAAAGTCCTCTGAACTCAAAGCCCAGTGAGATCCTGCTAACTATAAATAAGTCAGCATTGGGCAACCCTGAAAACTGGACCACAGCTCAACGTCAGCAATCTAAGCACAAGCATTAGGAAGTCAGGGGTATATTTTCAACATCCTCAGTATTCATTTACTATGCTGGAGAACAAACTGTCAGGGACAACAGTGAGAGGCTGATTAATTCTGGTATAATGGGACTGGGAAGGGCTACAAACTTGTATTAACACCTCATATTTAGAATTATACAGCTAAAACAGCTTAAAGCAGTGAAAGCTTTTACTCTGCAATTTCCTGGAGCACCAGCATGCACATTTAGATAGAACTCATTCATTTTAAGCATTGTCTTTTATCTAGCTATGACTTCCTTTCCAGAAGACTTCCAGTAATGTCTCTGGAAATTCTTAACTTCTCTTTGGACACAGAAAAATTCCTATTCACAGACAAGGCTGTTACGTTCTCTGAGGCAGCTGGAATACTTTTCAGTATGCAAAACTTGTAAAACATTTGTATTTCCCTGGAGTGCACCACCATTTAAAAGAACTTTGCCAAGAGTAAAATGACATTTTTTATCTTTATGTCTCTTATTTAAACCCGACTCTGAAGACACGCTTTTCCTTGTACTCAACTCTATGACACTAAAAACTGTGCACTAAAAGTGCACTGCAGACAGAGCTCCTAGATTCTAAAATTAAATTCTACTACCTTATTCTGCTGCAAGTGACTGAAGATCAATTATAAAAGCACTCTTCTGATTTGCACGCAAAATATCCTATAAATAGAAGTGTACTAAGAAAAATACTCTGTAAATAGAAATTCCCCTTTGTTTGTAAGTAGAAACTTTTTTCTGTGAAGAATCCTTCAGCCAGCTAATTATAATACTATTCAACAAACCATTATCTCCAGGAGATTGCTTATTTCAACAGAACCTTGGTTCTATTCCTGTCAAGTATGCCTGATTAAATGTTCCAGTGCCTAATGCAAACCATATTTATTATGTTCGTTGATATTCAGAGCTCCTTCAGTATTTCAGCATTTTGATCCCAGACATCCGATGGGATGGAAAAAGATAAACAATAAAGTCAAACTGCTTTGATAATGATGCACTTTATTAAACAAAAATAATCAATGTAAGAGTTAAGCTATGTGTTGCTACTTAAACCAATAGAGTGGTATCAACAGGATCTTTGCACATTAGCGCTTCTTTTATTCAGCAGTGAGTGCTGCTGATTTATTCTTATCCTTCCACTTTAGATTCAAAGATGATACTCTGCAGCTTAATGCACCAATGACTTTTTTCCGAAAGATGTTGTTATAAACCACACCTTAAATTAAGAATTTGAAAATAGTATCAAGTGTTTCTACTTTAAGTATAAAAACTCCCAAACCTTAATTCAGAGCACTTCATTAAGAAACAAGATTTGTCAACTGTAAGGCGATCCTAGCTCTGCCCATCCCACTCCAACAGTCCTACCTCCCACAATTTTGAATTCCTCCATTTTGAGCTGTATTTGTTAAAATGTATCACTATGTTCATTTTTCAAAATCATTGAAACAAGACAGTAAAAGTAGCAACAATCTTACTAACCCTTTGCCATGAAGCAACTTTATTGTGAGCCCAATTTTATCAGACAACACAGTCCCTAATCAGAAAGCATAATCCCAATAGTGGGAAAAAGCAAATTGCGTTATGTTCTAGTAAATCACCCACAAATTCTTTGCAGGTGAACCTCTCAAGCCTTGGCGTTCACCAAAGCTAGGTGTTATAGCTCCTTGAAACCTCAAACCGAGCCATTTTGTTAGATATGCCACGTGCAATAGCACAGTCCTTTGCCCTAAAGAATTCCGAACGGACAAAACACCTGATTCTACTCCAGCTCTGAACTCCCTCACGTTTGCAGGCTAACTTCACATCGCTGCCGCCAGCCGTAAGAATACATTGGTATTTCAGGGCCCACGTGAACAACAGCTCCGTGACCGCCTTCGGACGGGTCAGAAACCGGGAGCACCAGCGCCGAGCTCGCAGCCTCTGCGCACAGATGAACGGGCACACCGCAGTGCCCGCACAGACGCTCCCCTCCCTCCCGGGGAGCGGGGCTGCGGGGCGGTCCCATGGGCGCGGGGCCGAGCCCGCCCGTTATGCAACGGCGGCACCGCCTCTTCCCGGCGGGACGGGCCGGGATGGGCGCCGCCCCAAGGCCACGTGACCGGGAGCCAGCGCCGCCATGTTGGACGGGGCGGGAAGCGACGGCCACCATCAGTCGGCGCGTCCCTGTCCGCGCAGGGGGCTGCCGGAGCGGCCCTCCGCCCCCGCCAGGCAGCACGGAGGGACAGCGGGGCTGTGCCCTCACGGGGCGCGGGCGATCCGTGACCCACCCGTCCTCCCCGCGAGCAAAGAGAGGGGTCACCCTCTTTCCCCGGCCATGACGGTGCTCGGTGGTTGGGGCGCCGTGCCCACCCCCGCTCCCTCTCCCGCCGGTCCTTCTGCCCTAGTCGCTCCCGGCTGTGCCCGTCTATCGGGGGAGCAGAAAGTCCCCGTCCCCCTCCCGGGCACAGCCTGCCCGAGCGCTTCCCGTGCGGCCGCGGGCTGCACGGGGAGCACCGCTCCCGAGAGGAGCTGCTTGGGCTGTCCGGCACGGAGCGGGTCATTCCCGGAGATGGAGACCAGCCCTTCCGACACGAGCCCAGCCGAATAAAATTTCAGAGAGGTCTTTATGAACCGTTCTAGTCACAGACGCAGAGCCCTGAAGGCACTCAAATTTCAGAGATAAAAGGAGAAGAAAAGGCCTGTGGACACCCGACAGGATTTTAAACCAAGTTCAGTGTGGTGCTACATTCTCTGGCAGCATTTAGCCGGAGAAGTCTTTAACCCTGCTACTGGCTCCATCTCCTCCAGTGTTTTATCTCCGAGGGTCCTACCGTCTCCGTGGAACGATGACTGAAAATACTCAGCAAAAACCCACTGATCCCTGTGTTCGCTGTCAGCCATTATTTCCCAGAAAGGCTGTGCTGTACTTACAATTAGCCATTAAGAAAGGGGGGAGGGGGAGGAAAGCCTACGGGAGCGTTGCCGTTTCACTGCTGTGTCGACTACGGAGTAGGTGACGTGCATGTTCAGCCAAGATGACTCGGGTCTCTCAGTGTTCCCCGAGTAAACAAAACCACCACAACTTGGACAGCTGCTTTTATGCTGAACCCAGAACACTGCACAAAACGGACTTGAATTCCAGTAGTTCACGGGAGCCTGCTCTCCCCAGCTGCATTTGGTGGGATACACTGAGCAGCTACAACTGCTGTGCCAGTTCCAGGCAGGAAGTATGTTTCCGGTTACTAGCACTTTAAACCCAGAAGGGACAGTATCCAGTCTTACCACTTCCTGCAATTCAATCTTTCCCCCGGAAAGATGGACTTTCCGAATTAATTCTGGGGTAGAACTAGACTTGATGCAGGCCAATGAGCCAAAATAAACACTTTTTTGACTGATGCTCCAAATTCATTGTGGTTTAAGTCCTACAAAATCTGCCCATTAGTTTATGACATGCCAAATGTGTTTTGGCCTTTAAATGATATAAGCATTTAGTTAATATAACTGAAAGCTTAGAAATTGATCCCTGTGTCCTCTGAGTACTCCTCAAGAGCATACCCCTTCTTCAGCAAACAGATAGAGCCATTGCTTTCATACAGCAGGCAATGTAGAAGTTTTCTACAAGTGGCTGAAATGGATTGCACTGGAAGCAAACTTAGAAACAAAATCCCAAAACCCCAACCCTTACTGCTTTGTACCCTGTTCTGTCAAGTAACTCATGGAAACCTGACAGGTTCAGTACTGTAAACACCCATCTTCCAGCCCTTCCTTCCCCTTTGCAAGAGAGGCCATCTATAGACCAAAAACTGTAGAGCTCCATGAGGGCAGCTTGGTTGCATAAATATGGGGCAGTTTTTAAAGCCAATGCTCATCAAGAGGGCAGCAGTGAACGGCACTGGGGGAAAAACCTCTGCTTAAGCAGAGCTACTGCACAGGAGAATGCTTCTGTTGTCACTCACTGCAAGTCCTCATCCCTGGTGACAGCCACATCCTAGCAACAAGTGGCACATCTGCTTTCAGGATGAGCTTTGCTGTTTCCTGACAGCCACCCAAAAAATCAGTTTTTCTCTGCACAGAAGCTCCAGTTGTGACATTTTGTTTTTTTAGTGGAATCATTACCACCCCTTCCCCAACACTGTCAGCCATCTCATTGAACCTGGTGTTTCAGAGAACCTGCCTTAGAGCTGGTGACCCGACTGCTGCCCTGATTCTTACTGCCAAGTTCAGGCCTGTGTCTCATTTTGGGAAGGGGCAAGGAAGCAGGCTCCATATAAAAAAATATTTCAACGTGTTCTATTGATTTGAAGCCCCTAGAGAATGCTATCTTGGGCAATCTGGTCTCTATCTAGCATTCTTATTATTTCTATTTTTACAAGTTTAGTCAAGCTGTTGCTCGTACTCCTGCTTCGGACAGTGGCCTATAGCATACGAGGCAGGCAGTTCAGTACTGTGCACCCTGCACTCCAGCACGGCAGAGTTCCAGAAAAAAAACAGCGTTCCAGAAAGCATGGCAGGCTAGGAAAATCAGCCCTTCCCCCCATCAAGAAATTCGTAGTAGACACTCTGCAGGTTGTGGGGGCGGCCGGGGCTGACACTGCCGTGGTAGGGGGAGGACAAAAGGGACCACATCCCAGTGGGGGGGATTCGGGGAAAGAAAGTAGCCGCTCCTACGAAAAAGGGAAGGAGCGATGGAAGAAGGACGAAACCACCCGCTGAGATGGCGCAGCAGGAAGAGCGCAGGACGCGGCGTTACCTGGGCTGGGTGGCGGCCGAAGCCCTCCTCCTCCTCCTCCTGGTCCCCGCACAGGGCCCTCCGCAGCCGCTCCAGGTGCTCCCGCAGGGTGACCCGCTGGTGGAAGGAGAAGGCCGGGTGCAGTGAGGCCATGGTGAAGAGCAGGAGCAGCTCCTCCTGCGCGCCGCAGCCCAGGCCCTGGGCGGCGGGGAGCCCGGCCTGCCCGTTCTCCGCGGCCCCGTCCATCACCACTACCACGTCCCCCTCCTCATCCTCCTCCTCTTCCTCCTCCTCGGCCGGAGCCCGCCGCGCCGCCGGACAGCTCTGCAGGATGGAGTCCACCTGGGGCAAGAGGCGGTGCAGGCGGCCGGCGGCCTCGCGGTTCTCGGAGCCCAGCAGGGCCAGGTAGACGATGAGCTTGGAGCGCACGGCGGGGTCGCGGAAGTCGCCGAGCTGCCCGGGGTCGCTGAGCCCGTTGGCCTTGGCCTCCGAGTCGCGGAGGCAGTGGTAGTCCTTGCGGGCCAGGTCCTCCAGGCAGGAGCCCAGGAATCGCAGCTCCAGCGGGTTGCACAGGTCCAGCAGCCCCACCATGAACTCCAGGCGCTGCGCCGAACCCAGCACCAGCCCGAACC
>VZTT01010253.1:5050-34725 GCA_013400855.1 Buphagus erythrorhynchus | reverse complement strand
CGGCGCGGCCTGGCCTCGCCCCGCCCCGCCCGCCGCCCGCCCAGCGCGCGGCGCAGGGACCGGCGCCTGCTTTGGGAACGGGCGAGGGCCCCGCGCTCGCCCGATGACTTCCGTTGGTCACGCCGATGGGAACCGGCCAGTACTTCGCCTGGGGCCAGTCCGAACGAGCCTCCCTATCTGCTGGATAAAAGATTTCCCTGAAATGAGGCCGTGCGTTGGCTGGTGGCTCTGGTGTGCAGAGCCACGTGGGTTTGCCCAAAGCCGGCGGGAGCGGGCCCAGAACTGTACCGTGCCGGTGGTGGAACAATGCCGAGTGTGGAAACATGGCTGCTACAGGCCTTTCTAATTTTTATTTTCTATTTTCTAAGTTCTAATGCAGTTGAAACTTCTGCTATTGTAAGATGTCTCCTTTTCTAAAATTACTATTATTACTGTATTGTGGCTTTCCACCCAGTTTTTTTTTATTTTTTTTTTACAATAGAGAAATAAAGGAAAAATTGCAGAAAAAATATAGTACAGCAAAATGGCTCAGCGATATTAGGAAATAGCAGGCTTGCTGCGCTCTCATTCCCCCAATTGTGTTCCCAGCTGTTGTGTTCCACGATGAAGAGCCTACAATTACAAGATTAAGCAGTGCTCTTGAGTAGTCAGAAAGTTGCAGTGCTCCTTACTTTGATTCTCCCACAGTTACATAAAGGAAGTGTATTTAAAAGGAGAACCAAACCTGTGACTTGCTTAACAGCATAGTGAAGAATAAAATTAATTTTAATTACAATTATACAGAGCAGCATCCCTGAACTGCTTACAGCCACAAAGTATAAACTGCCAGAGCTGACTTCCCCTTATCTCTTTGTCCAGAAGCAGATGATGCTACGAAAAAGAGCTTTTATCAAACAACTAAGAAACTATCTTGCAGATTATAATAGTCTTATATGCATCACTCAGATTTGCCACAGAGCAGTCTTGAGAGGTGGTTACAGGCTCTACCATTTCCTGCATTTTTATGTATGTACAGCAAACATACGTATTTTATTTTTAAAAATTAAATTACTACTTTGAAGGTAGCTCATGTTGGGTTTAAAAGTTCCTAGTGGCTGCTCAGTCCGCTTCTAGTGACACAAATGGACTTGACCCTGACTCAGCGCATCTCTCCTCATTCATTGACATCACGGGAGCACTGTCACTGTCCTCACCGAATCTTTAGGAGGGGAGTGGGAAGTGATCAGACCTTACCCTTCCATCCCAGACTGCCAACAGTTCTTTGCTGGTCCCAGGACTAGAAGGGTGAAGAAAAGTGTCATGAAGTCTCATAAACTTGTTTTATCCTCTTTTATTTGATTCTGTTTGCTGGTTATGGCTGGGCTGGACCTGTGAATCACTCCAGATCCCTGCAGTCATTAGTCAAAGCATCTATCATAATGCCACAGTAGAATATTTTCTTATGTTGTCATTATGAAGCAGTAATTCTAGAATTACAGCAATTCTTGTCATATTGTTACATTTTTTCCTGAAGAAAAATCACTGTGACTGTCTTGAGGGATGTGCCAAGCTGGAATTGTGCAAGCACAAAAATAAGACTTGAGGTTTCTGCTTAATAATCTGAACAGATATTTAGTCTGAATAGAATTCGCAAGATCAGAATCACAATGTTAGAAAAAGCATTTCCTACTTTTACAATCTGTGATTCAAATAATATATGACATAGTTCCAAATAGATAACACCGTGGAGCATGAAAAAGGAATTTATTTTTGTGAGAATGAGCAGAAGGGCATGGCAGAAAGAGAAGGTATGCTGGTCCGTTCAAAAATCCACAAAGGTAAGATAAATCACAAATTCATGAGGGTAGTGGTTAAACATACATTCTCCTCATCCAGAAAACACTTGAAGCCCATCTCTATTTGTGGCAGTTCCCAAGCTGATTCTTAGTTTCACAAATAAGCTTAAGAACCTAATTAACTCAGCCCTTCTTAATTTTCCCTTCTTAATGGCTTAAACTATGATACTTGAGGAAAACAGATGAGAAAGATGTGAGGTCAGGAAAGAAAAAAAAAAAGTAAAAGGAATGATACTAGAAAGCAAAAAGAAGACAAAGATATTCCAAATGAGCTTACAAGTAATTCAGTAGCTGAGGGAGGTGTCAGCAAGGGAGAGGGCAGTGCTGAAAGAGAACTGAAACTTAAGTGCCCAAGAGAAATGAAAGTGAAACTCCGGACTGTGAATGGAATGAGGACACAGAGGGGAAGTGCTCAAACACTACCAAGCTAGTACAATGGGTAAAGCTACTATAAAATTATCTTGCCTAGGCAAGTGCCCTGGAGGTTTTCTAACCTGGTTTTCTTTAAAAAAGTGTATAGCTTGCATAGGTCCTTGATGACTTGGGCCCACAGTCATGCTGACTTAGGGTAAGCAACTGTACAGAACCTTAGAGGGAAAAGTATGTGTGTAATCTGTCTGAGCTGAAAGCCAGATGAACTCTGATGCAACACAGAGCAGGCAGAGGAACAGCAGGACAGTGCTGCTGATTCAGGAGCAGCCACTTCTCTGGGAAGTGGCTTTCTTTAGAGTACAGCAGGGATCTGGTCTGACACCCCAGGACAAAGGGCAGGAAGCCGTGTCCAAGTGAGCCGTGGTTGCTACTACTGTATTTGCAGCAAAAGGAATAGTGACTTTTCTGAGTCTTCCCCACCTGCTCTCTTTTCATCTGAACATCATAACCCCTGTTTACCAAAGTCCTGGAGCTTCCTGGGTGCACAGTCTAGAAATGTACTTACAGACAGGTCTGGCTCAGCTTTTCCACCTGGCTGTGACCATCACTGCTTGGATGCATGAGCTGTGCAGAGCACCAGGAGACACACAAGCCCTGGAGAGGCGGTTTCCTGTCCTTTGTAGGACACCACAGGTAGATGCAGCCACAATGTGTCTTTTGAGTAACACCTCCTCCCTCACCAAATTCTTTCAGAGGTCATAGACATTGCAGGATTTTGTTCAGCAGGCCTAAAACTTCCCCAGCAATGCTTTTAGATTGGGGGGGGGGGAACCATTACGAAAAATAAAAATTACAACACTGGGACACTGGACTGAGTACTGAAGCCAAGGGAGGAACCAACAAAGCAACCTGCAGCTCTATCAATATATATTTCTGGGGGATTTTTTTGTTGGTTTTTTTTTGTTTGTTTTTTAAATCCTTTTGGTTTTTTAATATTGACTTCTCTTTCAGCAACATATAAAATCAGTTTCACAGTCTCTGTTTGTTTGTTACTTTACTGCTACTAAGGATCTGATAAAATTGTTTTGTAAGAATAGGAATGAAGTTGATCCGTGGCCCATTTAAAATTCAGATAGGGACAGTGTAGGATATGTAGATATATATTTCCTGTAGAGTAGTATATATTTCATATATATCGGGATATTTTTTTATGTTGATACTGTTCCCCAGGTACTGTCTCTGCTACTAAGTATTTTCACTTTTAAAAAAGGCTGTAACAAATCCTCAGTGAGGATCTTTGCATGGATGCCCATACTACAGGGTAGAAGATACATAAATAAGGAAACAAATCTTCCTATCCTGCTTTCCTCCTTTATCTCCTTTCTTCCTTCCCCCCCTTTATTCCCTTTCTTCTCCTTTCCCAGACTGTAGGATGATCAATTGCTTCTTTATACGAAGTTTGCAAATATGTTTAATCCAATGTCAGTAATATTGTCAGATCTCCCAGCCAAACTCCCAAGGTGTAAGGAAATCATTACAGGCAATGTCAGACAAATGTCACACAAAAGAAAACAACCTGGAAGAAAAGATAAGTTCCTTGATAAAGCTCTGGAATTATTTTGCTGACTCATGATTTGTCCTTTATCTCATGACAGCTGGCATTTTTTGTGTAACTTACCTTTTGTTAAATAGGAGGCAGTTACCTTTTAGCCCTGGGATCTGGAAGAAAAAGCCTTGAGAATGTGACAACTCAAAATTCAGTAAAAATAAAACCTGTCAAATTGATAGGTTGTTATTACTTGTTTTTTAATTCTTATTGCTGTGGTGGATTTTGAATATTTTATTCTTTGAAACTCTTTTTCAGCAGGAGTTGAGCAAGCTTATGTTTGAAAACTGAAGATATGTTTTAAAAAGCACTTTTTTAAATATGCATGTCTGCAATGAAGACATGCATATTAAGACATTTAGGACTTTATTTTCAATATGAGTAATTAAATGCAGAAGATGACCCATAGTCCTAATTATGTTAGCATCCAGTGTAGGAATAAACATACAATTTTAAGCACAATTTAAATGGTTTAAACATAATTTTGGATTTAAAGTTACTGAAAAAAAAGTTCAGTGTAGGCAAAGGGTGTGTTCCCAGGATCAGCTTCATTATGAAAGACTATTTCTAAAGTCAAAGTTGTTGGTTATTCATTTGCAAAGGTCACCTATCCCAGGCCTCTTTGGCAAGCTTGCTAATAAAGATACTGTTATGAAACATGGTTGCAAATTTCAGCTCCCCGTTCAAGGGAAGCTGAAGTGAGGCCGCAGTCTATCTTTTTAATAACTGTCAAAGGTGAGTTATTACTATTTTCAGCTGGATCCAGCTCAGAAATCTGTGAAAGATGGAAACATTACCAAGCTGCTAAAATAGGGGGGCCTATTTCAACTTCAGTGCAGTGTTCCAGTGAAACACATGGACGTTGGTATTGGTTTGTTTTTCTCCTTGTAAAATTATCAAGAGAATTGAAGGAAAGTTAAATGTGCTGAAGCACTGGTATATTCATATCCTTTGGGTCTTCTTTCTGGCCAGTGGTTTCCTTGCACTGACTGAAATTCTCCGTGGGATATTACCATACTGAGCACAGGCTGCACTGATCCAGGCCCCCCTGAGTTAAGGCTAGTATAAATTGTGCAGTACCAGGGCACCTTGTACCCAGAACTGAAATTTGCACAGAAAGCTACCACCCAATCTAGATGACAATTCCATTTTGGGCAAGAAAGCAATGGGCTTTTTGACACCATTCAGCTTCAGGCTTTCTAATGTTTCAGCAAGGACAGCGGTGAAATGCCTGTGATTCCAGGTTGTTACAGGTGAACCATCAGTGTGTGCTTTCACTAGGTATGGCACACTAACTCATGAACACAGCTCAGTTAATGCCAGGCATTTTCTCTCAAAGGAAATATCACCTGAATAAGACCATTAGACAGAAGACCATTTAAGCGCATGCCCAAACCAGTCTCTGTTCTAGTTAGTAGTGAAGTACATCCTTAAGTATAAAGCACTGAAATATAAACACCTACACAAAGAAGAAAAGACTTAGGCCACCTTAAACATCTGATGAAAGTTAATTGAAATCTGTTCTGAAATGAGGGCTCGCAGAAGGAATGTGGGTGTGGCTCAGGCACCAGGCCTGCCTGGTATTAGTCATGTACATGATAATTATGTATGCAACGAGCACCCGGGAATCAAACTGAGAGGTTTATTGGCTAGATTATTTCATAATCTCTACACTTGGGCCAGAAGGAGGAGAAGAGCAACCTGCTGATCAAACCATATGGAAACCACCATGTGCACTGGAGGTTCTTCAGAGCAAAACCCTCACCTGTACGGATTCCAAGGTACCAGGGAGAAAGCACTATATCCTGACCTTTAAAGTGTGCAGTTACAGTCACAAAGACCAAGGGATGCCAGCATGAGCTGTAGAAGAGTCATGAGTCACTTGTGAGATTTGTGCTGCAGAAGGAACACGTTATCCCTTTGCTCTGCTGGTAGTGCCAGTCTCTTTCTGTCTTAAATGATCCATCTGCTGCTGCCCAAATTAGACATACAGCTCTCGCCGTCGCTGTGCAAAGCCATCACCAGCAGTGCTCAGAGTGTGATTTTCTACGTAGCTCAAACCTTGCTTAGCATCTCACCTGCAGATAGGGAACCCCCTCATGCCAAAAACAGCTTATGTCCCACTGAAGCCCTCAAAAGAGGAATTGTAGCTGCATCTGCCAGAGGCAATTAGACAGAGCTGGGACCCTGTAGGTCTTTGCCAGGAAGCCCAGCTGAAGGTCAAAAGGAGAGATCTTCCCCTGGGGTGGGAGTTGATGTTATGAGCCTATGGAAGAGACTGGGTCTGGTGGAAAAATGACCACATCAGCTGCACAGCCCAGCACCACTGGAGGTGTGAGGTGGTTGTCTGCTACTTCTTGTTTGTCTTCAGCTGTGCAGCACTTTTTTTTCTCAGGGCACACAGCATCACTGTTAAAAAATCCTCAAGCCTCAGCACAGCTCAGTATGCTGTTGCTGTTTGTTTGTACCCACTGCATGCATTAACCTGAAAATGGTACAGGAGTGGTCACCAGAAGAGGTGTTACACACCGAGATTCAGTTATGGTAAAGTAGTCATGAAAATAAGAAAAACCAAAGAAGCAACTTTCACTTTCCTCATGCTCTCTCCTACAATACATTTATTTATTTTGAGGTGCCCATAGTTCAATTGTCCTTGAGAGTTTTCCTGTTTGCTCTTTGGGGCTGTCCAGTATTCAGTTTGGCTGTGAATCCCTGCTTGTAAAGCAGGATTTCTCCACTTGGCAACATCTTGGGAATAAAAGAAGGAATTGGAAATCTCTCCATGTGTAGGTGTTTTATTCTGGAGGTGTTTCTGGCTTTCCACTTCTGAAGAATGAGTAGGTTGCCTCAAAATAATGACATTTACGGAAGCTCTTTAAGTCTGTATTTATTAGGACTATAGCATATAAGCAGGATGTCTTACAATCTGGGGTCTATGAAGAAAAGCATCACAAAATTAACTCTGGAAAAAAGAAATAATTCAATGAATAGCTGAGTGGATACCTCCTACAGAAGAAAAAAAGGAACCTACATAAGCTCTGGTTCCCACTGAAATTATTAGCTCCACTTTGGTGGTTTTTAATGGTCCAAGGCATCAGGTTTGCTCTTTAGTGTCAACATCTCAAATCCCGAGTAAAGCTGAAGTAGGGGACTGTGGTACAGAAAATATCTAAAGCATGTCTGGGCACTGAACAGCAGCTTGGGTGCCCGGAGTTACCAGTGCAGTGCCCTCAGCTCAGCCAGGCTCCAGCCTCCCCCTCTGGGGCATAGTAGACTCCCACCACAAGGCCCTACGCTGGCTGGGTGGTTTGGGTGGTTTGGCTGTTTTGACAGCAGTGCCCAGGCTCAGGAGCAGCTGTGTTTCTTTTTCATAAGGAAGAAGAGTAATTTCTAAGTGGAGAATACAGGGTGTCTTCCGTACTCATGAGGTCAGTGCGTGCTTGCCTCATTCCCACTATGGTTCAGCAAGGGCACTCCAGCACATGCTTAGCTTGAACTTGAATGTAAAAGAGATGCCTGTGATTTGTTTAGCAAAGAGAGGTGTTTCATGTGGCTGAAGCCCAAAGCCTTACTCTTTTTTTTTTTTCCATCAGTTCTGGCTGTCATTAGTAATTGAAGACAAGGGAAGGGTCACAAATTACCCTATTCCATCCCTACCTCAAGGGATGTTTTCAACAGGATATAATTATCATCCACAATCATCTACTAACTCTTGAAATAATAGTTTAGTCATGCCTAACTTTCTCTAGCATGTATTGAAAGAGCAATCAGAGTTTAAAAGAGGAATATTCTTTCTTTCCCAGAAATCTGTGAAGTATTGCAGGCTCTGAAGAACAAAAAGCCTACTCTGAAGAACAAAAAGCCTACTTGAGGAATCATTGGCAATAGGCTGGACTTAATTAATAAATTTAACAAATTTTCTGTCAAAAAACTTCTTAGCATTTTCTTCTCATTTGATCAATTTCAAGATTTTTCTGCCATTTATCCCATGTTTTCTTCTCTCTGGGCCATTTTATTCACAGCTGCTCTTCTTTCTTAAATACTTGCCATTGGATATCAATGAGCTTCAAAAGTCTTTTGATGGGCTTTGAAATTCATTACCTTAATAAACCTGTTCTTGGCCCAAATGATGCTTTCTTGCTGTGACTTGTGCCAAATCTCATGGTCCCTCCTGTTCCAGCCATCCCTTCTGCTCTTGCAACATTGACAAAACAAGGTTGCTCAGTGTCTTTCCTGCAGAGGTTCCAATATTGCCTGGTGCAAGGGAAGACATCACGTCTAGAAATCAGACTGCCTCAAGGACTACTGTGTTTGCCTCCAGTCCCCATTCAAGAACTTCCTTTTCTTCTATGCTATACTTCCACATTCAATTTTGGTGATAAACTCACCTGGCCATGACAGAGACTTCCTCTGTATTTGTGCAGTGGCCAAAGCATTGATCAAAGCCTCTAGAGAGTAATAAGATACATAATAAAATAGTAATTAAGAAATCCTCTCTTCGGGACACGTTGCTTTCTCTATCTTTAATATGCCTGATGCACTTTGAGACACTGAAAGAATTGCAATCTGTAATGCTTTGAGTTTGCCTGAAGATGAAAAAGCCCTGATGATAGAAGGCTCAAATTGGAAAACGTTGTGAGCACACAATCCACAATGCTGCACTCTTATCTGCCTTTACAACCTGCTTTATCACCTCCCAGAGAAAAGGTGGCAAAATCAGTTAAATCAAATGAATTACCATTGCAGCCTTTTGCAGGATCCTTAAAAAGGCACTTCAGCTCCTTGGGAAAGGATGCTCTGTGCATGCATATTATTTTAAATAATTTCAAGAGTTTAATTTTTTACCAGTTTAATTACTAATCAATGTCAGAAGCCAGTTGCAACATAATTCTGCTCAATTCTTTCTTTCTCTACATTTCCTGTTTTAAAGAATCTCTAGGGATTGCCCTTCCTTAGTCTTGAACGCTCTGTTTAAATATGTTAAAAATAATCTTTGAAATGCGAAAATCTAGTTTGAATGTGTAGTTTAAATCTGGCATCTAATGAATTCCAAGGAGTTCCCAGATCCCTCAATTCCTCTGAACATCACATTCTGACTAATTTAAAAATTCTACTGTCCTAGGAGTTCATGTTTTTTAAGCAGTTAGAGAGCATAGTAATGAGCACAAGAGAAAAGCTGAAAGAATATGACAGAGACATGAATTTCAAACAGCAAGTGCCAAAAAACCTGAACATTACTTTTGCCTTTAAATAGGCTTGTAACCATAAGAGAAAAAAATAAAATAATTTCTGAAATGGATTTGAGACATGCAGTTTAACAAGAAGTTTCCTCTCATTAGGTCACTGGAAATATTTGGACTTCTTTTGCCATCTGCAAAATGCTTTTCAAACATTGTTTACTTGATCTTAAACTCCTGGGAGACCAGTGGGAAATTAGTGCATTCTTTTTCAAGGTATAGAAATTGAAACAAACATGGTTAAGCCTCATCATTTAGGAATTCATTCCCAGTGGATGCAATCTCTTTGGCAATTCTGTCTTCAGAAGTGATGGCTGAAGGGAGCAATTGGAGAGGACGAAATTTGAAGCAATTGAAGAATGGGGAAATTAGAAAGTTTCTAGATGACGGGATCTTTAATGATGAACAAAGATTAACGAAGAAAAGTATATGAACTGGAATCGTGCTGAGGAGTGGGAAGGGTTACTTGGAAGTCCTGTAAAATGTTTGAGTTAAACTAAAATGCAAAGGCCTGGTGGGGTAGTGAGGGGTGAAGCAGTGCCTCAGGGGAGCCTGCATGCTCTGAAGGAAGCAAAGGGCGAGTTGCAGAGTCTGCCTCGGGCTGTGGCACCAACCCTCCCTGTCTCCTGTCTGTGAAACAGACCTTATACTTAGTCAGATTTCCTCCGGCAGGAAAGCAGGAGGGCATTATGACAGAAGTGAGAAATGCAGCTGCACCTCATTGCCTCTGGTTAGCCAAACACTGACCCACCACCACTCACCATTGCCACTGCCAGGGTGGATATACCCAGCACATGTTTTAGCACTGTCAGTTCTCTTGTTTTGTCCTGGCCAAAAACATCAGCTCACAATAAGACCTGCAGGTTGAAAAACCTTGATAGCTTATCAGAGGAACACATGCTTACCCTGCCATCATCAGAATAGCAGTGGTTTTCTTGTTGGCTGTTGTTACTCAGAAGGCAATACCTAATAGCTTGCTTCCCAGTGCCTGGTCTCTCCTGTGGCCACCTGAAAGCTTTAGCCCGAGAAGGCTGGCAGAATTGGTCCACGGTGCGCAGTTAATTGCAGATTAAAACTCCTACAGATCAGGAACTTTGCCAATGAGATAATGTGAGACAACAAATTTAGGCACTCAAATAGACTGATTTACCCCTAAGCAGTATCTGCCCTTTTAAATATTATCAGAGCAGTCAGAACTTTTGATTTTAACCAAAAAAAAAAAAAAAAAAAAAAAAAAAAAAAAAGCAAAGCTTTTGAAATTTATCCTGCATTTCATTTTACTGCACTGTAGCCATTTTAAAAGGATGTTAAAGTGGAAGTAAGATGATTTGAACCAACAAGAACATCCAACAAAATGAATTTGCATTGAAAAATGTTGTCTTGCCAAAGCTGAAATGATTTGTGGGTATGCATTGGTTTTGATGAAATTCTTGATGATCTCTGAAAACTACGGCATTACCTTCTTACTGCTGACCGGGGCACAAACAGAAACAAACATTGGAATTTTTTTAAGTCTTGCAATAGATGCCTCAACACAATTTTGTTCTGCTGCATAAAAATTGTTTCAAAACCTAATACAGCTTGATAACACATCTCCAAACGGTGGGAGGGAATTCATGTCTTGAGGCTGGATACAAATTATACTCGTGTCTTCTTAAGAGCTCATTTATGTGTCTATAAGGGTGCAGAATTGCTGTTGTATAAGTGAGACTTGGAACACAGAAAGTATAATCTCTAGCAGAGCTTGCATATACACCCACAGCATAAGTATTGGGCACTGTTTGCTTTTATAGATGTGGCTTTCTGTGCCAAGAATCCTATAAAGATGACCAGCATAGGTGTCATCAAGGAACAGCTAATAAAATATGAACAGTTGAAATAAACAGACCCTGCACCAATCTTTGTATCATCATTTTATGTATCAGAACCCCTGTCCTTCTGCAAAGTCCATGAAACTAGCCAATTCCAGATACTGTTTATTGTATAGGTATAATGCACATGTATATTTTTGGTGGTAAATGCTGCCTTTTAGGCTCATGCTGTCTTTAGCATCCAGACAAGTCTTTCAAACTTCCAAATTCCAGACCTCACCAAAGGGAAAAGTAGCTGACGGGAAAGCAGGTCGCATCACTTACAGGAGGCAATTACAGAGAACAGCTGGAAAAAGAAAAATGCAAAACAGCCAAGTGTCAGCCACACTGAGGGAGACAAAATGGAAAGGCTGTGAATTAGGGTCACGAAGAAAGCACAGAACAAAAAAAAGTGCTAGTGATTTCTAGTGCTCAGGAGAGAAGCCTGAGCTCTGCTCCTGTGTCTGACTTGTTCACGCACCCCAGCTGTATAAGGCTGCTGGACAACAGTGTCTGCTGCTTGCATTTTTCTCTCTCTACTGCAAATTAGTTCAGGCAGTTGAATGAGGGAAAGGATTACAGGATTTTTATCTTTTCCCCCAACTTGGTAATTTCAGTTTTGTGTCCGTTAATTTTCTGGTTTCCTCTTTGAATTGCTCTCCTCATGAGACAAACATTGTGTCAGGACAAAGAAGTGCCTGGCTGGACCTGTGCTTGTTCCAGCTCTGACTTAGACCAGCTTAAGCTGTCATGGAAATACAACCAAGATGTTTCCTAAGCCCAAAGTAAAATCTGCCAGCTTGGTTCTGTGGTAGTTGCTTTAGAGCTATTGCTAGCTCTACACTGGGAATCTCTGCAAGGTCAAAACTTGGTATTTTGCAGAGACCACAAAACAGACATCCCAGACATAATAGTAATTAGCTATCATGTCTGAGCTTACTTAAACTCGCAATTGATTTGGCAGAGGCCTCATCCCCTATTACACATGCCTTGAACTATTCAATCTCTATTTTCAATATCCTTTTTATTTTGAAGGGAGGCGGTACTTCAGTCACCTGTCATATTGAAAACAAGAATTTTTGTACAGCACTCTGGTGGCAGCGGTGGTGGGTTTAATAATTTGCATGTCTAGTTTTGGTCAGCACTTTGGGCACCTGGCCATGTGTGGTGGTGGTGCTAAGCTGACGCACATGACCCCAGTGCCAATCCAGGATTCCAGCAGAAGAGATGAGCAATGCCCTCAGTAGCTGAGCCCAAGGCACTTTGACTTTTCCCCCATCCGGGGCTCTCCCTGGAGTGCTGGGAGGAGCTGGAGAAGATGTCGGTGGTGGCATCATATGACACTGTTTCATTCCTGTCTGATGGGGCAGAGCACTGACAGATTTGTGATGTCTGGTGCATGCACAGATCTGAGAGGAGTGGGACTGCTCAGCACGACAGTTCATGGCCATTCTTTGTGGAGTCTGGGGAGACTGAAGGGACCTGGCAGGGCTTCTGAATCCAGGAAGGAGATGGGGGAAAACGGGGTGTGTGCACCTGTGTTTGCATGTTAAGTATTACCGGAAGGGTGAAGGAAAGGCAATCGATACACTTTTTCAGTTAGGTTATTTCTACATTTTCAGACAGTTTTTCTCTATGTGCTGCTGGGTGGAGTAATAGAAAAAAAACCCCAGAGTTATTCTCTGTAGTGTTGCTTTCTGCTGCTCCACTTTCCATTTACCTCCATGAGGTTCTTTAGTCTCTAAAGTTATTGAGTTATTGAGTATATAAAGTTATTGAGAGAGAAGAAAAAAGCTTATCTCCCCAGTCTCAAGTGAAGGAAGGGGGTAGCTTATTTATTTGTCACTTTTGTTGGGGAGAGGGGAGAACATCTTCCTATGCTAATTCTCTGAAGATAATTTGTTTGGTATCAAGCCACAAACCTGGTAAAGTGTCACTGACACTGTGGGACAGCCTCCTGAATTTGTAACTACACAGCTTTATAATAGCACAGTGCGTAGGTGTGGGCTTTCTTGAAAACAATACTTGATTGACTGCAGCCAGGTTACACACAGAGTGCGTTTTATTTAGGCTCCCTTTTTGGAGACATTCACATAAGAATGTATGTGCTAAAGTACAGGTAAGTTATCCTGTTCTGTAAGAGCTGTAAGACAGATATTTACTTGAATTGGATAAGTTATGAATGCTTATGAATTCCTAGGGGCATCCATTTCCTTTGGACTAGCACAGTTAAACTTATTGCATGTTCTCTGACTGACCATTTGCATCTGCCAGCAGACAGGGAAGGCACTGCTTTGACACAGTAGTGCTGCAGTGGACTGAGAGGAATGCTCACCTATGTGAGGGGCTGGTAGGAGAAGTGGTGAGGATGAAGTGACATGGATATGCATCAGAGTAAAGCATAAATTAACTGAACAATTGGGTAGAAGTAATGGATATATCCCACAGAGATGAAGAGTGAAAAATTACACAGGACCAAGGGGTGGGATGCTATCACAAAGTGGCTCAGTCCAAATCACTAGCTTTCATGCACATTTTAAGCATACAGTGTAAAAACAAAATGGCTCCCACCACTCCCCTTTGCTGTTTGTTACACTGTTTACTGACTGGTATAAACATAAGTGGTTACAAAAAATGCAGCACTAATCCATTAGCAGCATCCAGAAAATAAAAGCATTTCATGTCCCTGCAAACCTTCCATCATAAGATCTTACAGCAAGTTCCCAAGAGCAATATGGTAAAGCTCAGAACAGGTGGGCTTGTTGCCATCTCACATTGCAGGTAGAAGGCTGAGGTGCTGAGAGATGTTAAGTACCTGGTTTAAGCTGCAGAGGCTTGAGCACAACTCAGACCAGTAACCAACTCTGATTTAGCTCAGCAAAATGAGAACCCTCCTTTGCTGACATAATGGCCTGAAAGAGGAAGCAAGGAAAATAAAGCTGCTTTGACCAAATTTTAATCTTAGTTTAAAATTAAAGTGAGTAGATAATGGGAACGTAAAGAAATTATTAATGAATGTGTGTACGGAGGGGAAGCAGTGAAAGAAGGTAGGCTAGGAAGAGGTGGTGGGATTAAAGTGATGAGATGATTTTCTAGTAGCTGTGGCAATTAACTCCCCAACAAAAGCATAAAGGAAGCACATAATGGTGTGACTGGAATAGATACACACATGGGCCATTTCTAATCCTGCAACCCTAAGAAATTAGAGTAACAAAAACTCAGCAGTGCAGATTTACAGAATTGACAAGCTGGTGGGGACTTGTTGCCTCCCAAGGCATCTAATACCACTTGCTCCTTAGGGAATTCCACCAGACAATTGCAGTGCCAGTCAGGGCATTGCTGCCTTGCTGGTCTCTGCACACTTTGTCATATGGCCAGGATGCACTTTCAGAAAAAGGCCCAGGCACTGACCCGGCTGGAGAAGTACTTCACCAGATTGTACTGGTGAGAAGATCCAGACTGATCAACCAACTATTAAGAGAAATGAGTAGGGCTTTTCCTGCCTTTGAGGAAGAATCCTTGCCTGTCACTTTCAATTAGCCAAATTATAGCTGTCATTGTGTTCTGCAGCTCATTAAATACCAGGAGTCTGCTTCAAATAGAATGGGCAAATCAAAGAGACAGTCTTGATAAGATTCCTTCTTTTAACCAGAAAAAATATGACTTCTATCATGCCACTTAATTGAATCAAGCCTTTGTTTCATCCAACCTCATTTCCCCCTTGCATTACACCTTTCTACTAATATCTAAGGACTTTAGTGGTGCTGTTCTCTGGGAAAAAAGAAAAAAATAAAGGAAGATCAATAGATGGACAGGCCTGCTGACCTCTCTCTCTTGCAGCCAGGATGTTTGAGTACTGCATAGCAGCTATCATACAGGCTTTGGTTCAAATACAGTGTACGACAAAAACACCTTTCCACCTTTTCATATATATTGGTCATATTTTTTCTTGCTTTGTTGTTTCTCTAAAGGAAACAGATTCAAACATACTTAGATTGTAAACAATTCACAGTAAAGCACATGTTTATGTAAAAAAAGCACAGGAATAATCTGTAAATAAAAGACTTTCCTGTTTGAATTCTGTATTAAAGCCTTACTCCAGCCATAACAGCTCTTGGTAATGGATAAATTTCAACTACTCTTCCTCTTCTTAAGTATTTTATTATAGAAAGCCTTTGGGATCTTAATCAAGGGTGTGGATCCCATTGCACTCAGGACAAATCCAGAACAAAAAGACGGAGAGCTCACAGCACACATATAAGGCCAGATGGAGGGGACAATAAATGGGGAAATATATGGAACCAATGAAATCATATTGATCTGTGTGCAATGTCCTGGTCTCAGCACACTGGTGGCTTAGCCCTTTTCTTTTCTTTTATCAGCACCATAGAAAAGCAGGGTTCTTTAGGGTTGCTAGTGAAACCAGTTAATAAAAGCCCTGTGCACACCTTTGGTAAACTCCATTAAAGCAGGAAAAGTGGTGTCAGAGAAAACCTGATGATGTTCATTTCCTTAGCTGTTCAGAAATGGGAGACAGTGCAGGGTCATAGGAAGATCACGTCAAGGGGCTGTCCATTTTGGTGGGGACAGGGATGGTGTTACTCAGAGCATGGACACAGAAAAAGGCAGAAAGAAGGGAAAAAGGAGCCCAGAATCAAATTCAGGGAGGAAGGCCAAGTGGGAGCAGTTGGAGACATGGAAGACGGACAACATATGGCAATAATATTGCAGGGGATAGAAACAAAATACTATGTTGTTTAGCAGAGGGCAAAGAGCACAGAGGAGAGAGGTCAGGTGGGGCAGACACTGGAGAGAAGCTCAACTCTTCCAGTACATTTGAATCTAAAGCAAAGAAAGGCACACAAGAAGATGTGTGCAAGGACACTAATCATAGATGCTTCTACATTGCATAAGATCCTGGGAGCAATATAGCTATGCCTATGTGGGACACTCTCGCCCCTGCATCTCTGTTATTAAATACAAACATACTGTTTACTCTCTCTTTCCCTTAGAAATACCAAAGCACCCTGGGGAAATACAATTAAGCTTTTATAAAATCACCAGCATGCTGCTTGGTAATTTTATTCCTATCTAAGTCCTGCTATGTGGTTAAAGCTGGGCCACGTGCTTCCTGTTAAAGCAGAACACTGTGTCCCATCTTGAAAGACACACCACATCCAAGTCTCCACAAACTAATAGGTCTGAAAGGGCAGCAAACCTGAGACCTACATAACACTGGGCCACTTGTTTATCAGTCTTGCAAATGTGCAAATAAGATACACACTTGTCAATAAAACACATTTCAATCTGATCTTCTCCAGTGAAGAAAACTAAGATACACAGAAAAAGAAATGTATTTTTGGCGCCTGAATGTCTATCGGTTCATTTTCAAAATCTGCTTTTATTTATCCTCTGGTTTTCATTGATCTCTGGCTATAAACATGCCAGCTGAGAGAACTTAGTTCTAACAGACAGTTTTTCTTCCCTCTGCCAGAAGTGATCTGGTTTCCTCTATGAGCCATGCTTGGGAGTCTTCAGTCAAGTTGAAATATATCTCAATTCAGTGGATTATAACCAAATTAAATACAGCTTTGCTCCAATAGATTTATTCTTTTTTAGGGTCTTCAAAATGAATTTTCATTCATTTTCTCTCTAAAACACACAGGTTTATTGACAGCATGTGTCGTTGTCTGAAATCCAACACGTTTCTTACTGCACCTTATTGTGAATCCCTTCTCTCATCTTTCTCAGCTGAGCATCTCTCCACCTGCCCACTCTTTCCTTCGTCTCCTGTTTCCAGACCCAAACCTTCCTCCATCACCCTGCTGGCATGATCATCTTCATGTGCCCAGATCTATACTCCCCAGTGTGGGACAGAACCACTCTGAACACACCTCTGAGGCCCTTACTTCTACCAGTGTCCCAGAAACACCACAGTAGTTTTCAGCTAGACTTTATGGGCTCCTAGGCCACCTCTGTTTTGCTGCTGCTGCTGAATACCTTTTCCTAGGATGCCTTCCCCAGCTTATTTCCTGCAGAGCCTCCCTGTGTACATTTGGGTATTTTTTTTCTGACAGATATCATCTCAGAGGCAGCTCTCATTCATCCTGAGGAGCTGAAAATCCCTTTTACAGCGTAAGAATTAATTCAGTAGGAAATCCCAAGGAGCAGCCAATTTATATGTTGGTTAATTAAGGAAAAGTTCTTCTCTTATCTTAGATTTGATGCATCCATATACCCTAAACACAGAGTCAGGGGTTGAAATGCCTTGATAGGGCATACAGAGCATGCCACATTTGCATTGTCAATACTGGCACTTTTCATGTGAAATAGTGGGAGCAGTGAGACTGCTTAGTCACACTTCTCTATTTGCATGCCAATATTTCTGAGTTTTCACACAAGGACTTCTGAATTTCCCCTGTGACTAAGACACACAAAGCAAAGGTACATGCTAGAGAGGCAATGCATGTCAGGAATATATTCGTACCTGTGATCGCTCCATTTGGGGGCTTTTCTCACCTGCAATGAAGCCTCCTAACCCATTTAAACTGTGAAGGTTATAGATTTGTGGTTCAAACAGCCCAACATATAAGACAAGGGGTGACTTGAACCTTGACTGAGCTTTGGTGAATCAGGAGTTGAAAGTAATTAACTATGACCTAGTCTTTACCTCACTGGAGCCAGTATCTTGAACCCCAGAGGCGATAAGGACTTGTAGAGAAGTGATTCTGTTTGAAGCTCTGTTGCCATTATTGTCTGGTTGGTTAATATTATTCGTAGTATAAACCAAATTTATTTCCCTTGGTAATGGTAAAACAATGCATCTATAAATAATGCTCAACACCTTATGTAAAAATACTTAACACTGAAAAAAAATAGCATAAAATTTTACCTGTCCTGAAATTCAACTTCCTGTCATTACAGAAATGCAATTTTAACATTGCGGTGAAGACCCAGCAAGCAAAGCAGTACAACTGTTATTAACAGGTTAGGGAAACCTTCCTATGACACCGTTTCACTTTTAAGTGGGAAACATGTTCTACTCAGAACTAAACTGTCTGCTTCTGGTTATTTGACACCAACAATCTAAATATCCTTTGATGGGGCCTAATGGGGCTTTTTGTATGCAAATTCCCACAGCTCGAGTAAGAAAGTGAAAGTGTTTATAGTACACGCAGCCAGGTGCATTGAGTATCCTGCGTCTCTGGGACACATTAGATCCCTAAGTCCTAGAAGAGCCAGGCGTGTGGAAAGGAGTTCCTCACCTCACAGGTAGCGGGGCCGATGACCAGGATACCCCAATCCTGGCCTCATGGTGAGCAGTGGAAGGGCTGCTGCTCACAAGGAGGAGGAGGAGGACATGGGACCAGACGGCGGTTGTTTAGCTTGGCCGTCCTCACCTCCCGCGGCAGCCAATCTCGCTGCCAGCATCCAGTCGTTCCCACAGTAAGCCTGGTCTTAGGCTGGGATGCTTGTGTTCAGTTATTAATTTGGACGTAGCTGAAGTTTTCCTGAGAAGCTTGAGCCACGGCACGGGAAGCACATATTTCAGCTTTCAGCCAGGGCCAGAGTGAAACAGATTTCTCTGGCAGCAGGAAGAAGGCAGTGGTTTTGCCTTGGGCCTGTCTCCTCACTGGATGGTGAGGGCTGGTGGTAAGGGAAGGTGGGCTCTTCACAGAAACCCTCAGGAATCTCCTCGTGGAAAGCCTTTGGCTGCCTAAGACACTGGGCTTGGGCCAGGTACCCTGGAAGTGAAAACAGCTATTTAACACTTTCATAGTCTTCTTCATGTTCATTTTAAAGCACTTTGCAAGAGCTGACTTAACATTAACCCCCTCCACAGAGAGCAGAAGTGGACAGATGTGCCTGAAAGCACCTGGCAAATTAATGACAAAAATATAAGGAGAAGCAGAGGCCTGTCGTTCACAGGCCATGTTTGGGCAAAAATGAAAAAACAAATTAAGTACATAAAAAGTAACAAAAGCACATCTGTCTGTAAAATTGTTTTCATAGGATCACTGAGCTGTGACTGCAGCTGATGTTGTTTAAGTCTGTAAGCAGACACTGGCTTTGCCATGAGCTCTCCTGCCCTGAGGAACCACATCAGAAAGTCATTTGAGAAGGGAAGATGGCTTAGATGCTGAGAACCTGATTTCATTTCTTATTTCAGGGTGACATAAACCTTCAGAGAGGCCTGTATCAGCTAGATACAACTTGTTAATCATTGGTAAGTCACCACATCTCCATTTTGTCTAAAAGATGTAGAAGTCAAATTAGTGCTCTGCTCGATTGTTCCTTGAAGAAAAACAGGAATATTTTGATCTGTTTCAAAAATGGAGTATAAAACCCATTATTTTTATTTAAAAAAATGAGTAGACTTTTGTCCTTGCTCAAAGCCATGTAACACACGGCATGTACCACACACACAGAGCAAAAATCTCTACAAAATAATGCAGCAGCCAAATGAATGCAAAGTAACATCAGCAATGGCTCTGAGGGAAATGCTTGTCAGAATCACTCCTAAAAAAAGTCTGTGGCTGCTCTGTTCTTTTTATTACCAGAGAAGAGTTCAATGGCAGTAGAGTGAACCACGGTTTTATTTTTTGCGTAGCTCCTCTGTGGCACTGCCTTATGTCATTAATTCACGAGTGGAGATACCACACTGCTGAACCTAACTGCGCCCTTGCAGCAGCAGAAGCACTCCTGGAGAACTGAAGGGATAACTTCGTTAGCTCAGCCAGCAGAGGGAACTGCAAATCAGCACTAATTGCTCACACAGAGCTAAAAGATATTCTACCAAGCTCAGTAAATATCCAGTAAGTCATGGCACTTACACTTTCTGTGCTGTGTCAGACTGCAGATGACCCGACAGATTCCAGCTCAGAGATCTCCCTCTGAAACACTCCTCCAGGTCTTCATTTCCCCTCACTCTGACCTTATGGCTTTCTCCCGGAAGGAGGGCAAGCTCTCAAGCGGTTTTGGCACAACGGCATTTCTGTCTCTTTCTGGTCAATTGAGTGCTCAGATAAATTAAAATCCTGCCTGAAAAACACAAATTCTTTTTCTCCCATATGTCCTCTAATTCTCCCCTAGTTCTGCTCCTGTCCCAGATATTTTCTGCCAAGCATCAGCTGTACAAAGCAAGGGTTAAATCAGGTAGCTCATATTTAGCCTCAACTTAGCAAAGCCAGAGGCAGGTTTGACCCACACTGACTGGCTTCACAACTAAGCTGTGATCTTGTACAACAGGGCCAGAGCCACAATGCCACAGCCAGTGTCTGGGCAGGTACCGTTCCTCCAGAGTACTCCTTGTAATTCCTTGCAGCTTTCCACAGAGGAAACACATGCATAAGGTGCAAAACACTCTTTGCTTAATAGCAGTTGCTTCAAAAGCTCGGTGGTTATCCATAGCTAGTCAAGGTATGGCTTGGTTGCATCCTCTTCCCTACCTCACCCCAGGGTGAGCCAGCGTGCTTATTATCTTCCAACATGAAGTACTTCCCAGTGATATCAATTTGCTTCCAAGAAGACAAACAAAAGCAATCCCTTATGCCTCTTCTTATAGCAGTCCAACTTGCTTTATTCAGCGCTTATCCTGGTGTTTGATTTCTCCAAACTAGATAAAATAAAAGGTGCTTGCAATGCCTCCTCCCTGCCAACAACTATAGCTCCCATTCCAGCAGGAGCAGCCCCACCAGCACAGCTGCACAAGATGAAGTGGGAAATGAAAAATCCTCCATCAAACATAAGCACTCCAAAGGGGATCCATTGGATTGAGAACAAAGAAGGCATGCAGCAAAAAGCTCATTAAGCAACTTCTGATGATCTTATATCTTGGAGGGCATCGAGCAGTGAGAGGAGCCAAAGGCAGCTCCCTCTTATACCCATCACCTGTGGGCCACCAACATCCTTCTCATGGCCAGCAAGCAGCCAGAGCACAGCCTGTGTCAGCCACACCTCTGCTGCAGAGGCCATATAGAAACCCATATGGAACCTCCCTGACACCTCATTTCCTGCACCCCAAACATCCTAAGGAAAGGCTTGGGTAGCTGAAGACCTGGCCTGCTGCATTCACATGAAATCAGCAGAGGAGTCTCGTTTGCAGGAATACAATGAATTAAAGTGGATGAGGTCTAGGACTCAAGTTACACTAGTTATGGGTTTAAAATTAGTGTAACACTAAACACCTGCTTCCTTCCAGCCTGAAAAAGATGCCTTAGAAGGGTGTTATGACTGATTTCTGCTTTTACAACCTTGAGAGGAAGGTGCTTTTACCATGTGAAATTAATTGCTTAGGTGCCCTCCCTGGGATCTCACATCGAAATCGGATCTTTTGAAAAAACGAGGGAGTGAAAAGACAACAGCTGTAAGATGAAACCCATGATGGAATAAAGGCAGCACCTTACTGAATTAATTTTACTTTTCCCTGTAATACATCCTTGCTTGGCTTAGTAGTTATCCACCTACTTAACCCTTCCTTTTCCATTGCAATTTATTTATCAAAAACCTCAAAACTTTCCCGGCCTGGATATTTTAATTTTTCTTTTCATGTTTAAAAGAAACACTAGTTAAGACACAAAAACAGCTGTACAAACTCAGTACTGACAAACCTCACCCAGCCTACCCCCATCTCACACTCTCCAAGGGAGTCTGTCTCTCTCTTTTCTGGGATATCTGTGTGGCACAGAGCCATCCTCCTCCTCCAGGTACCCTTTGTCAAGCATGGCTGTCACCAGCTAAGCAACAGCCCTGCCTGTGCATGCAGCTTGGGAGCACAAGCAAAGCCACCTATACAGCATTGCAGCTGGAGAAAAATTCTTTAGGGGACCACATGCCCCAAAAAGGGTTTCTGGGAACATCTTTGATTGCAGTCTGGTGATACACTTCCCGGCCATCATCTGGCACAATGCATGTTCCTTCCTTTCTTACCTGGCCTGGCATGCAGGTCCCTCTCCCTCTATCTCATGGCCTTTTTGGAAGGGCATGGAGGGGAGACAAAACCATTCCTGCTTACTGATCTTTAAAAGTTCTGTAACTTGTGCACAGCCATAACACTTGGGAAATCAATTCCCGTTGGGACTGGCTCACAGCTTGTAAATATTACTCACCCAGAGCAGTTACCCTAGAACAGGGATTTTCAACATGTGCATGCACTGCCATTCTTATTTCTTGCAGCATCTTGTGCTTCCTGCATTTTCAATGCTCTATTTCCAATTCCCCATGTGCTGTACTGCACCTGAAGGAAGACTCATTCCAGACATCCAACTCTTTGGGCAACTTGGAGCAGCTGCAACTTTAAAAAGGAAAATAATAATATGTAAGAAACAATTTGCTTTTCTCTTTGCTGGCTCAGTGTGCTCTTTAGTAAAGTGGGAAGAGGAATCAGCCACTTAGTATTTTGAGTTTGACCAGCTTGGCCTGAAAACAGCACCACTACTGATGTCTTAGAAGTCACTGGTTCTCCATGGGGCAGTACTTAGAAATCAGAAACCACCTGACTGTCTTGCAAGCATTTTCTTATTTAAAAAAAAACCAAGACAATAATGAGATAAATCCTCCTCATTCTGTGAGTAGATTTTTCCCAAACTGAATAAAATCAGGTTATTGGTTCCAGCTCTACACTAACTGTTAAACAAACACTCTTTGCTTCCCCACTGCCACATTTCCAATATGTTGTGAGCCCAGAAATATGTCCTTGATAGAAAAGTCAGGCAGTCCAATGGCCATCAGCCCGGGGGGAAGGGGAGTGGGGAATCACTCCCATCCCAAGCACTGGGATGTCTACAGCTCCAAACAGCTGCAGTAGAAAGGTGGGAACAGGATAGCAGGTTTGATCGGAGGAAGTGGCAAATTCCAGAGCCAAGAGGGAAAGAGCCCTGAGTGACTTAAGTCAGGCAAAATAGTTAAAACACTTAATTTTTGTACTTTCTGATGCTATTTCAGTGCCTCCGTCTGTAACATCTGGTTGCCTTAGATACATGAGGTAACTACGGCAACTAGTTATTACAGGGAGAGGGATAAGAAATAGATCAACGTTACTGAATTTGGCAGGCTCTAAAATAGCTTTTCTGTAAAACAGAGGCAGATGCAGAGGGTACAACAGCACTGTGGGGCAATGAAAGGCAAAGGTGGCCCCAGCAGGACAACACCCTGGCATTAGGCTGCTTAAGCATCTGGATATATTCATTACCTCTTTAGATCTCCTTGCAGCAGGATTACTGGCCAGAGTACCAAAATACTTGGGATACTCAAGGGGGTTGCCCAGTATTTATACTGGAGCTATCTTCACTTGAAGTTATCTCACCCCCACCACCCTACCCTTCCCAAACCTCTCCCCCTCAAAAACAAGGAAGGTGTTGGGGAGTACTAGTTGTCCTCCATGGATTTCTAACTAAAGAGAGGATATATGAGGTGAAAAGCTGTAGTGACCAGAATCACTGTGAGCCTGAACACATCCTAAATATCAACACTTTAATGGCACAACTGACACCATGCCTTGGTGATGTAATGTACCGTAGTGCACAAAACAGATCACAAAATGATGCACAGTTCTCCTTAACTGATCATTTTAGTGCTTTTCAGAATAATTAGTTAATCTGTTGGAAGGTGAGCAGCTTTCAGGCTGAGTTGTCTTCCCTGCAGAAAGTCATTAAAGGGCACTGAAACACCCCAGTGACCTCCTTGCTCCAGACAGTAGGGAGGAGTGGGTGTTCCCAGATTTGAAAGTGAACCGTCCAAGACTGCCAGAAAGACATGTTTGTGCCTGAAATGTCTGACTTCTTTTTTTTCCTTGGCTTGCAGGAAAAGCTGTGTTAATAAATCCTTAATAAAGGATTGTCTGAAAAGCTGGATCCATGTGCTGTGAATGTCCTTCACCAGGATTATTTCTGCACAGAAATTTTCTCTACATAGCTAGGACAAGCCTTCATTTCATATTTGACTCAAAACTACAGACATTTACAGAAAGAAGCCAGCACCACTGTTTCATCTGATGCATTTCATTAAAAATACCTCTAAGATCAGAGTGTTACAATAGCCAACCAGCCCCAGTTCTGCAAATGAAAAGCATCATTCACTAATCCTGGCAACACTATATTCCAGACCACAAAGGGCGCTGCCTTATAATATTGTTTACATATGAAATCCGAGTGTCTAAACTAGAAAGTCCCCACCTTTTCACCTCAGCAGGCTGCTCGAGGGGAGTCTGCAAAGTGCTTCCCTTAGGATGTTTTCCTCATTAAACAGGCTAGTTGGTAACTAACGTAAGTTTGTATTTTTCCCAGCAGATTGCCCTTTTGGAATTTTTTGCTATCTGTCTTCAGAGATAAGAACTGGTTAGATGAACAGAAATGAGATTCAGTCTCAGTAAATGTAAAGTAATACACATGGGAGGAGTAGCGAGAGTATTTTCAAGTACTTTAAGGGCTCTAAACTAACTGCCTCAATTTCATAAAGCGACTCAGGTGGCAACACATAACTCAGTGAAAGTCATTGCTTCACATGCAATCAAAAATGTTGACAGTATATGAGAAGGCTTAAAGAATGGGCTGCAAGTAAAAAAAAAAAAGAAAGAAAATGTTTTAAGACCATTTCAAATGACTGAGCACTGGGCAGACTGTGGTATAATAGTGTGTATTTACTGATTAAAATATTTCAGAAAAAGTATCACAAGGGTTCATAAAGAATAGGAAGTAAGAAAGCTTTCCAATTAAAGAGTGATCTGAAGGAGTGAGATTGTATTCTTTAGGAAGCAGAAAACTAGGAGGGGGCTTGAGAGCAAGCATGGGGAATGAGAAATGATCTGGAGATATCAAGAGCTTCTCCTTTCCCTTCCCTGTAATAAAAAGAGGGAATATTCATCAAATCAGAAGATGAGAAGTGCACAGTATCAAGAAGGAAACACTTTTACACAGTCCATACATTTTAAAATGCTGTGGAAATTGCTGTGAAAGCAGTCTAGGAGGTTACTGCCTGGACACCCTTTCCTATTTTGTACCTGCACTGCAGACACTGGAAGGACCATGTGCTGGCTCTCTGGTCACCCCCCCATCACTGGTTGAAACCTTAGCCTGAAAGAAACTGCATGAAAGTGGCCACATAGCAAGATGTATGAGGTTTGGCAGCTGGGAGCTGGGGCACACGCTCCACTCCACTTCATTATGGGACTGAAAGCCAGCAACAGAGAGGCAATAACAAGAATGTGATGAAACAGAGCTGCAGCTGCTGGCTCAGCAAATATAGGTCAGAGCTACAGAAACTTAATCTATGGAGGAACCATGAATGTCAAACCATAATCAGATTCAAGCAGGATTACAAGTTGTGTGGGTAACCAGAGCCCTAGGAGTTCACCTAAATTAACTGATAGAGAATTTATCTCTTTCTGTGTAGATGCAAATGGGACTAAGCAGCAAGACCTTCTGAAAACACAGTGACCTTGTCTGAAACTTTAGAAAAATTGCAAAGTTTTTCCACCCAGCAGGCAACATAGTTCCAGGACCTTTCAACAGCAGTGTTGCAAGCTCACTTCTGCAGTCTGCTGTTCAGACACTGTTAGCTGGGGGGTGTTTGAAATGGGAGGGCTAGCGGAGGAATGGGGTCACAACACCACAGCTCGGCATAGAGGAGCAAGTCATTGTTTTGGGGGACACAATCCACCAGAATACTGGTGCATCGCTGTAGGCTAAACAGGGGTGTGTATATATTAAACAGTGAGCATCACTGTGAGCTAAATAGAAAATAGAGAAGCAATCTAAAGTCAGACAAAAATTACTCAGAAGTCAAATAGCTTTTTACCTGTGGAGAAGTTCCCTTTTGACAAGTCAAACCCATCTTTAGAGCTTTATTCCCTGTAAAACTGTTCAAGGTGACTGCCTCACTGTCACCAAATTGGCTGTTAATGTTGCAGCCACTGAGGAAGCTGTGGAGCACTGCCAAGGGCAGGTTTCCTGCTGTGGGCTGGAGGGGTAGAAGGGCTGTTAGCAAAGCAGGTGCTTGGGGGAGGAGCAAAAATATCAGGTCAGGAAACATTATGACTTCTACTCAGAAAGTAAAATACAGGCTTCAATTTTGTGAGGCCTTTCCAAGAGCATTTCTTTCCACATGTGCCATTATTTATGTGTGGGCCAGTCACATAAGCAGTCCTTCTAGGTGCAGGACCCCTAATGATTCCAATGGGAAAGTTGTATTTGGGCTGCTTGCAGAATCCAGGAGTCCTATGTTGCATGTAACATCTTTGTTACTTTGGCAGCCTTAGGAAGGGATAAGCTTCTCTAATCAGACATCCCTTTCGGGAGGGAAAAAAGATCCTTCAAGTCTTGCTCTTTGCAGACATGTGTCTTTCTTACTGTCAGTCTGAAAAGTGACATTGATTCTTTTCTCCATAGCGGAACTACGATTACTTCATTTGTAGCCACTGGAGCTTATGGCAAAAACTTTGGAGAAAAGAAGCCAGGATTTTCACAGCTGACTTGAAAACTAGAATGAGGACAGACAGAAGAAGACCTAAGTATACTCAAAATGGAGTGAACAAGGCCCAACCATCCTAATGGGATGAGGGTTTAAGCCCTCTCAAGGAGCAGGGTGAAGTAAGGCTATACCCCCAAGATTAGGCTCTTCTTTATAGTGCCATTACAGAGTGGTTTGAGCTCTACCCACCTTTGGTCATTCCCTGATATTTGTGACATTAAGCCCTGCTTTAGTCTACACAGGCAGAAGAGCAGCCTGGACTTTGTGTGATGGGACCTGCGTTTTATGGGATTGGATTATTGAGACTGGTCTGAACACAAAGAAACCAAGCAGACTCCTCCATGGCCACTAAGGTTATGAAGTTCACCAGCCTCCCGTGTGACACCAAATGATCCACCCCAGGTGAGTTAGGTAGTGGGAAAAGATGTTCAGCCAGAAAATCTTTCTGGCACTTTTGTCTTTAAATCTGTATGCATGTAACTTTGGATAAAACAGAGAAAAATTATTTCAGAATTAATGTTTCTTCTTTAGAGTTGTATACCATGTACTTTATATGCTATTAATATTACTTCTCAGTATTGCAAGACAACATTCACTCTTTAACCAACCACGCAACGTCTCTGCTTTGTTAAAAGCAAACCCAAATCTCTTTGTGTTGTTTTCGATAAAGTTTGAATCTCTTCACAAGTATTCTATTTTTTAACAGTGTGTGATTGCTACTAGTGCAATGAAAGACTATCAGGATATTACTAGGCTGCCAATATTTGCTTTAAAAACATAACTTTTTGTAGTAGCTGTATTATATTTCTATGTCTGGATTTTGTGGTTTTTTTTTTTTTTTGGCTGCAATATGTAGTCCTTCTTCATAAATTTACAGTCTTATATTAATGTTTTCCTTTTTAGTGTATACATATGCTCTTCACATGCAAGCTAGATTTTAGGCATACATCATGTTTTACAGAAATGGAAATGGGATAAAAACCACACAAATTTATTCCATCTTTAAAACCCAAAGTGTCATCATTCAGACTCAAAAGTGCAGGAAGGAATCATTTTCTTTGTGCTGAGTTTATTAAGCAGAATGCAGTTCTTACTTCAGGAAAGTAGGCCTGGGTTAGACTCAGCAGGAAAAAAAATATTTCCACATAGTATTTTTCAATAAAGTATATTTTAAGGGATCTTTTTCTCTACTAAGAAAGGGATCGTTTTTTTTTTTCTTTCAGAATTTCTACTCTCAAAGGCAGCTCAGAAATGAAAAGACTTCTAGGAAATTATTTCAAATGGAGGCAACTCTTGTCCCAGTACAACAAGAGTCAGATAAGAAAGCTTTAATTCTAGTACAAAACAGTCTTTTACTTCAAAGGTTTAATTTCTAGCTGGCACATGACCAATAAAACCAATCATTTCCTCTTTAGATTTTGTTTTCTACTAATTGAATGTCTGTTCTTGTAAAGCATGTTTGTAAGTGGCACACAGTGCTGGCTGCAGCCCAGCTCGCTGAGCTCCTGAGTTTATCCATTTGGTAAAATACATAATCATGCGCATTGTGTGCACGGAGCCCAAGGTCCCACTGACTTTGTCAGCTGATAAGATCTCATTTTAAGACCATCAGCATCTGTTCATAAGTTATTATTCCTCCCATTCAGATTTCAGTTATGTTATTTGTTGTGGCTGTTTATCCTTGCTGGCTAAGGATTTCAAAGCAGCTTCAGGGATTTAGATACATTTTCCATTTTGAGTCCATATTTACATTTCCTTGAAGAACCCCAGTAATCCTATTTATACTTTTGTTAAGCTCCATGACAGCAATCCCACGGGCTTTGGGCACAACATTTATACATTTCACTTAAGGATTGGTCAATGGGTGACACAGGCTAAAATACGTATTTGAAGAGCACAGGAATAGTATATTCTCTTTCCTATGTAGTAGCCTGAAAATGAGAATACAGACTCGAACCATGGCAGTGGTGACTTACTTGAGACAGCGGGAAGAATTATTTAGCCATAGAGGAAGTGACACATAGGATTATGTTGCCACAGGATGCTGCAGTCTTTCCATCTTCAGAAGCAGTGTGGCCAGCAGGTCAAGGGAGGTGATTCTGTCCCTCTGCTCCATGCTGGTGAGACCCCTCCTGGAGTGAGGCATCCATCTCTGGGGTCCCCAGCAGGAGGGAAGGATATTGACCTGTTGGAGCAAGTCCAGAGGAGGCCACCAAGATGATCAGAGGGATGGAGCACCTTTCCTACGAGGAAAGGCTGAGACAGTTGGGGTTATTCATCCTGGAGAAGAGAAAGCTTTGGGGTGACCCAGCTGTGGCCTTCCAGTACCTAAGGGAGCCTACAAGAAAGATGGAGAGGGACTTTTTACAAGAGCATGTACTGCCAGGACAAGAGAGAATGGATTTAAAAGAAAGTTAGGTTAGATATTATGAAAAAAATTCTTCATTATGAGGGTGGTGAGACACTGTGACAGGTTTCTTAGATAAACTGTGGATGCCCCATCTCTGGAAGTGCTCCAGGCCAGGTTGGATGAGCCTCTCAGCAACCTGGTCTAGTGGAAGGTGTCACTGTCCATGGCAGGGGGGCTGGAACTAAGTGACCTTTAAGGGCCCTGCCAACCTAAGATGTCCTCTGGTTCTATGACTTAAAGGGTAGATTATACGGTATTTTATGCGCAGCCATGTCTCCTTTCAGGTTGGCTCTTCAGGACCCCTCTGGCCCCGTGGCTGTGCAGTTTCATACAGCCCGCAGGCGAAGTGCCGCCCGGGGGTGAGGCGAGGCGAAGACTGCTGAGGGCATAAGAGGGCAGGGATGGCGTGCCAGGAGCTGTCGGCCGGGCTCCGCTGGACGGACAGCAAGCAAGCTCTTCTTCCTGGCTGCTGGGAGAAGCCGTGCCCGGGGGAAAAGCAGCCGCTGGAGAGAGGGGCTGGCTGCAAGCCGCGCCTTCCCCTCGGTCCCGCTCCGGCCGCTGCCGCCGCCTCCTGAGGGCACGGCTGCCCTGCGGCGCCACCGCGCGGCCCCGCGGCGGGACGGGAATGGCGCGGCTCCCGAGGGAGCGACCGGGCCAGGCCTGCCCTGCCCTGCCCTGCCCTGCCCTGCACACAGCGCCGGGCGCAGGCTGACACAGGGACACATAGACACACAGACACACACAGAGACACACAGACACACAGACACAGATACACATAGACACACACACAGAGTCACAGTCACAGACACACAGACACAGATACACATAGACACACACACACAGAGTCACAGTCACAGACACACAGGCAGACAGGCAGATACACAGACACACACACACACA